>PVIJ01002427.1:62316-161492 GCA_004024925.1 Scalopus aquaticus | reverse complement strand
CATCTCCATGGTCCCTTGTGTTCTTTTCTATTCCATTTTGTGCCCTTTTCCTTCCCTTCCCCCACCCCCCCCACCTTTCCCCCACCCCCCGCTGATTGTCTCTCTCCTATTTGGGTTCCTTATAGTCCTGTTATAAGTGAAACCATTCAATATTTTTCTCTTTCTTTCTGGCTTTTTTCATTGAGTATGATCCCCTCTAATTCCATCCATCTCACTGCAAATTGCATGTGTTTATCTTCTTTGAATGCTGAATAGTATTCCATTGTGTATATGTACCACATCTTCTTGATCCAATCATCTATTTTTGGACATCTGGGTTGCTTCCATACCTTTACTATTGTGAACAGTGCCGCAGTGAACATACGGGTGCATGTATCCTTTTGGATTAGTGTTTTTGTGTCCTTTGGGTAAATTCCCAAAAGTGGGATTGCTGGGTCGTATGGAAGCTCCATGTTTAGCAGTTTGAGGAATCGCCATACAGCTTTCTATAGTGATTGGACCAATTCACATTCCCACCTCCACATCCTTTCCAGCATTTGTTGTTGCCTGTATTTTTAATGTGTGCCATCCTCACAGGTGTGAGGTGGTATCTCACACCTGGTTTTGATTTGCATTTCCTTGATTATAAGTGATGTTGAGCATTTTTTCATGTATCTGTTGGCCATTTGCTTTTCTTCTTTGGAGAAGTGCCTTTTGAGCTCTTCTGCCCATTTTTTGACTGGGTTATTGGCTTTGGATAAACCCATAATCTAATCTATTTAACTGTCTGCCTTCAGGGGCATAAATGAAAGCAACACACACACACACACACACACACATCTTTTAAAGTGGGACCTGATAATGAGGCTATTATGTGATGATAAGGGGGGGAACATTTCAATTCTGCTAAAGTTTCCAGGAAGTCCAATTGAGGTCTTCAAAAATTGGAGTCTTCATAGAGAGGGAAATCACAAAGCTACCCACAACACGAATATGGTAAAGATGCTGACTTAGGAAATGGAGGACACCCCCAAGGTTTAAGGTCTGGCTAGACATACCTCTACAGAATCATCTTGCCTTACATATATCAAAATAAGATCTGTAGTCATAAATAAAACAATTGGAAAGAGGGGTAGAAAGATTTTTTTACTACAGTGGCAACAGTAAATAGTAAATTGAATACTGCGAGAATCAAATCAGTTAGCTAGAAAACAACCTTGAGAAATTCAGGCCTCTAAGGAAGAGGATAAAGAAATGAAAATTACAAAGGACACATAGATAACAGTGAAGAAATTCAATACACATAAAACAAGCTTTCCAGGAAGAAAAAGTCAAACAGAATGAAAATCAATAATCAACTATGTACTAAGAAAATAAACGTTTTAGAACTGAACATAAACTTGGGTATTCACATAAAATAAATTGAGTTTTAGGCAAAATCAAGGAGTGGTAGTTTATACTTTATAATATCTATTATTTTCTTTTTAATTTCAAGAATAAGCAAAAGAATTCTACAAACATGAGAACAGGAAATTATAAAGCCACACAGTGAAGAGCACTATATTGGATTCAAATCTTTCTTCAACATCAAACAGCAGAAGATACTACGGCATACTAGAAAAATAGAACACTACAGAGTTACATCTAGAGTTTACTGAGCCACAAATAACTTAACACCCAAATGAGCTCTCAGAGGAATTCAGAAGAAGACAAAGACATTCCAGACTTACATAGATTAATATATATTTATCATCCACATACACTTGTTCTAAAATTCTAAGAAACAAAAAAAATTCCACTGAGAAATGTCAATGAGAAAATGAAACTAAAAGTCAAACTGCTTTAAAGTTTAATTATGAAACAAGTGAAGATTAAATAACTATCAATTAGGATACTGTTGACTAAAAGTGACAGAAAACTGACTCAGTTTAAAAGAAAAAAATTAACATTTTATAGAACGAACTCTAAGTCATTAAGATTACAAGACCAATTAACAATGAATGATATTCACATAAACATGAATTCATTCCATCTTTCTATCAAGCTCTTCAAAGTATATAGAAACTTAGTCCATCTTGACTAACCTGAAGTAGCCGCCACAGTCCCAGATATAATTATATATAATGGAAAATGGGACCATTTTCTTTACATTTATTGATTTTTATCAATGAGAAAAAATGTTCCTATTTCCCTTCATATTTCCTTGGACAGAATCACATCACACACTTACGTTGGTTTAGAATGGAATCACATTGATTGGGTTAAAATAGACCAAGGGTTCTCAACCCTGGCACTATTTACATTTGGGGCTAGATAATTCTTTGTGGGGAATTGGCCTGTACATTGCAAGGTATTTAAAATCATCTCTGGCCTCTACCCACTAGATGACAGTAGCACCTCTCATGTATGGCAATCAAAAATATCTCCAGGTTGGGCCTTCCTGGTGGCACAGGGGTTAAAGTCTCAGCGCTATCAAGCTATCTCCAGTCACTGAAGCATGAGTTCAATTCTGGCCAGGGAATTGACCCACATGACACAGCAGACCTCTCCTGTCTTGCCCACTGCTCTCCTCAGCAGTGTGTTTCAGTAGATCCGCCTGTTCTGCTCCCCACTCTGTCTCTGGTGAATACTCTCACCCCCTCCTCTGACTCTGACAAGAGTCCAGTTCTTGTATGTACAAACAAAATAAATCTTTAAATAATATCTGTGTGTGTATATACACACACACAACATGCACACAAACAAAAAAATACACATACACACACACTATATATATATACACACTATATATATATAATGTGTGTGTACACACACACAAAAATACACACACTATATATATACAATACACATACACACACACAATACATACATATATATATAGTGTGTGTGTATGTATTGTGTGTGTGTGTGTTGTCAAATGTTGTCAAATATTCCCTGGTTGTGAACCACTAGAAGAGTAATCAAAATGTACCCCCTAAGGCTATCTATGAGACCTCTCTCCCTAAATATGCAATAGCACACACACAAAATAGGGAGTATCTGAACCAAATCAGTGTCTTTCAGAAAAGAGGGCTGTACAAAAAGAAAATAACCTTAAGTAAGCAACCAACAGTAATCAGTACAGTAATTCTTTCAAAGGGGTAAATGACAACAAAAAATATGTAGGTGTTATCCCTGTATTTTCTGAAATAAAACAAAATGAATGAAGAGCTTTAGGACTGAGGACTATGACTGTACTGCTCACTCATCAAGCATGCAAAATACGAGGCTGTACTTAGAAGAATTTACTTTAATCAACTCAATTTAGTGAGCTTGTAAAAATACATCTATGAACATAAGCGCTTATTGTGGATTTGTATATGCAATATTTAGAACTCTGACCAAGGACTGCATTTGACTGTGTGAAGTAGATCAGCTGGAGGAACTACATCCTTTTTCATGAACAACCCCCTAATAATGTTATTAAAGCTATCAAAATGAAACAACTCCCAGTACAAAAACAAGTAATTGCTCTAGAAACATTCTGTAACATGATGCTTTGACTATGTAGATTATGAACACAATTTATTTTTTACAGATTAAAATATAAAACTTGAAACTCTATACCATTACAAATATATTTCCTGTGTTAATATTCTTTATCCTCTAATCTCATGATAAGACCGTATTCACATACTCTGCAGTCCTTTATGTGGAGACACCTGTCTTACATGTCATACCAGGTCCTGCCCCTGTTTACATCTCAGACCTGCTGCTCACTCCTTTTCCCCTGGCTCTGCTTTCTTCTTCCCACTCTGTGTATCTGCTCTTCATCTGTTTGAAAAATATTTTTGGAGCTCTCTCATAGACTTACCATTGCTGCCTCTCCACTCTGCACATTCTATTTTAATGTCACCCATAACTTCCAAAACAAGCTCTCCCTAAACTGGATCTGGGGGCACTAGCTGACACAGTCTAAGTGTTCTATCTCCCTCCACAGAAAGAAAATGATCTGCCTATTCAAGGCATAGGATCATTTTTATGGATAAAAGTAAAAGGCTACCCAGCATCAGCTACAGGTAAAAGCCTAAATGAGTAACTTGAATCTTTCATTCAAAAGCTACATTCATAGTTCTAGTGAATCTTATTTAGTTCACAAGCTAAAAACCTAGAAATAAACCCACTTTATATCTATATTGTGAAACCATCATGTTAACCAAGTGTTTAGTAGTAGTACCGACACCGGGCAAATAGGGCTTCAAAATTGGCCAAAGGCAGTGCCCCAATTGCTTACCGGTCACTATTTTGGTTCTGCACCCACACACACAACTGCAAAACTACTCAGGCTTCGGGAACAATAACAAGGGGATTTATTTAACAAACAGGGAAAAGCAAAGAATTACTGAAGTCAATATATGGCCGTTTACCTTACTTAAAGCAATGTCTAGTCCTTTAAGTCCCAGAAAAGTAACAAAGGTGGCGTCTTCCCACCACTGCTGATGTGGAGCTCCTCTTCCAAACAATAGGCCACACTTCCAAAATGGTGTCTTCCTTCTGTAGACACGCAACAGCCAGAGTGTAGGCCAGGTTCCAACTCACGAGGACGACACAGAACATAACTGGAGATGCTTCCAAAACTGCCATGGTGCCCCAGCACAGCACCAGACCAACAGCACGCAAACAGCAACTACAGTGGTCAGACATCCAACAGACCGCACTCACGCATTTTAGGAAGGCACCCGCTTCGGGCCTCTGCCTTCTTCCTTTGGTTGCAGTAAAGACAAAACTGTGAGCAGTTTCCATTGCTCAGCTACTTGCAGAGCCTCTAAAGTCGCTGGCCCCATGTTTTTTCTTTTCCTACATCATGGCGACTGCTTACTCTATTCCTTCCTCATGGAAACTGACTTCCCCTTCTCTTTCAGTCCCTTTTATTTCTCATCAGATTCTCCACCCCAAACTGCAAACTTAGCATTTTTCCCCGGGGCTATTCATTCTCATCAGCAAACCCCCACCAGGGGGCACCACTTTTTCCAGACTTTGGACTCAGCCTGGTTACAGTACCTTGAAAGTTCAGAAACTTGAGAGGCCTAATAGAAAAGAAAGACTATTATTGTTTTACATTGGGAAATGTACTGTTCTTGGTAGAGCTAGAACTTGTAGGTTGCAGATATTGCATATAAGGTAGAAACATATGCTTTTAGATATTTGGTATAAAATAACACTGCTCATTACCAAATTCTACAGCTCTCTATTCCTTTAACCCAAAGAATTTTTCCAGAAACCAAAAATTTTAAATAATTGTCTCTATTGGATTTTTTTCAAAGATTTATTTTTATTTATTTATGTATACAAATACTGGGGTGTAGCCCAGAGGTGGGGGGGGGGTTTGAGAGGATTCACCAGAGACAGAGTGGGGAGCAGAACAGATGGATCTACTAAAATACAATGCTGAGGGGAGCAGCAGGCAAGACAGGAGAGATTGGCTTCAGGGATCGAACTCATGCTGCTGTGGCTGGGGACAGCTTGATAGAGCTGAGACTTTAACCCCTGTACCACCTGGGAACCTGGGAGGCCCCTCTATAGGATTTAGATGATAAAGACAGATCAACAGTCTCTGCAGGATATATTTTTCTCTTTCATTTGCTAGTTTCATGAATACCTTTTCTGATATGGTATGATATTCAATATTATTAAATGAAAAAGAGAAATTCAGAAGTATTTACAGAATGGCACCATTTGTGGTAATATAAAAATTACAAATAGGTAAATATGTATACAGGTAGGTAGGTAGATAGAGAATAAACAGATAGGGTCATGCCTGAATATAGAAAAATATTTCTGGAA
This sequence comes from Scalopus aquaticus, assembly GCA_004024925.1. Lineage (NCBI taxonomy): Eukaryota > Metazoa > Chordata > Mammalia > Eulipotyphla > Talpidae > Scalopus > Scalopus aquaticus. The sequence goes on along the minus strand of PVIJ01002427.1, from coordinate 155,690 downwards.
GAAGGCGCAAGAAGTTGATAATTGTTGCCACTAGAAGGAGACTTATAGACTGGGAGAAGGGTGGGTAGGATACCTACTATTGAACTACCTGTACAACTTATTCTATATATTCTTAGTGAAGATTGACAAATTGAGACATAGACCAATATGTGGACACATAGATATATGTAAGCACACACACGTGCGCGCACACACACACACACACACACACACACACACTCTCTCTCTCTCTCTCTCTCTCTCTCTCTCTCTCTCGCACATATAGTAGATAGTTATCTAGCTAATCCTAACCCTAAATTTATGACTTGTGTGACTAATTAAGCTTATAAAAATATGGGTCACTAGCTTTGAAAAACTTAGCCCCTAGCGTGACTAACCTGACTTATTAAAAAAGCCTCTATTTAATTGGGTAAATTTATATTCTATTCTTGAATGAAAAGAAATAGAAAGGACCTACAATTTTGAAGCATGGCAATTTGATGAATATTAAAATAATTTTAAAGAGAAATAGTTTACATGTTTCATCATACAAAATTTTCTGGGGCCTCCTGTGGAGCTGTTGGCAGTGGCGACGTGAGTTCGATGCCCAGCAAAGGAGATTCTCAGATGGTGCAGCAGACCTCTCCTGCCTTGCCCGCTGCTCCCCTCAGCAGTGTGTTTCCATGGATCTGCCTGTTATATCCCCCACTCTGTCTCTGGTGAACCCTCTTGCCACCCCACACCTCTGGCCTGTACCCCAGCTTGGATGCATAAATAAATAAATCTTTAAAAAAAAACTTTCTGTTGAAGAAAGGACTCTAAACAAACTAAAAGAAAGTATTTGGAATAACTTTTCAATAAGGTTAAAATTAGAGTTGAAACTATTCTCCACTGAAATAAATTTTTGAGTTTAAACCAGATAATCAAGCACCCAAAATAGTATGGTCTATAGGGAAGTAGAAATTGAGAGTGATGAAAATTTCAAATATATTAACTATAATAACAAGTATGAAGACTATTGAAGGCAATTTTGTGAAAAAATGTAAGATCACCTTTAAAAAATAGAGATCAATATTAAGAGAAAAATCTTCAGAAAAATAGCAGCCATCTTGTACCAGAGACAAGTATGGTTAAAAAACTGGTTATAAATAAATTCAAAGAATATTTTTTTAAATTTTGCCAGAGAGTACATAAATATATTTTGAAGAAATATATTTGCTTTTAAAAGCAATCGGTAATACAACTATTTGTGATCTATTATATAATAAAACCAATAATTTTGACAATATATATTTCTAGACATTATTTTTTAAATTATATAATTACAATGTCTTTTATTACCTTTTTTGTTCTCAGAGCTAGTGACCTGGTTTAGAGGCTCTTATCTGGTCACACTGTTGAAAAAGAACTGTGATATTCATAAGTGTAGACATCAGGGACCTAAGTTTCACTGGTTTTTATTTTATTTTGCTACCTATTAAAATAGTTAATTTTTAAAGAGTTTAACAGGGTTGTCACAAAACTTTGGGATTTTTCTATTAAGCCACTACCAATCAAGAGAAAGTTGAAACTTTTCCCAACTTCCCCCTATATGAGATAAACTAAGTTATCAAGACCCAGCTGCTTTTTTTTCCACTAATTAATGGATTTAAAATTAAAATTAACTTTCTTAACCCTCAGCAGGATGGACTCCTTTGAATAGCATATCTAAAAGAAGGTTCCATTTGAGAATCATATATAAGAAAGAAAGCACAATGAAATACTTATTAGTACTAAGAATAACACACCTAGCTCCATGGGGTTTTCCTCAGAATTACAAGGCAGATTCAAGTAGGAAAACTCTAAATTGAAGTGAGCAAATTTATATCCATCTTTACAGAAAAAAATTCAACATTCCTGCTTTAATAGATGTAGTATAGAAATAATAATTCCCTTCTTAACCTGATAAGTCAAAACCAGCACTATGTGTACTAAAGTTAAAATACTAGGAGCACTTTTTCATGTCAGAGGCGAGTAATTAATGTAATTAATTATTTAATGTCAATGGCAGTACATTAGTTAATAGATTGAGTAATTAGACAAAAAGAGAAGATAGGAGGGAGAAGAAATATTTACTGAACACCTTAAATTAGGGATCATCAACTTTTTCTGTGAAGAGTCCAGGAGTGAATATTTTAGACTTTGTTGTTCTACAGTCCCTGACATCAACTTTACTACATAGCAAAGATAACCATAAACAATACAAAAAGAAATTAACATGACAGCACCCTATCCAATCTCTATTTTGGAACATTGAAATTTTAACAGAACTTAACTCCGGGAAGTTGAACTTGAACTTGGGTGTGTTTTGGGTCAGGAGTGAGGTACACAGGGAAAGGAAGTGCTTGTGAAAAAGGAAATTTTTTAATGTAACTCTGTACTTTAAAATGGTGTTACCATAATCGTGGATTAACTATAAAATATTCTAAAAATCTATTAGCAAAGATAAACAAGCGTGTCTAGTTGCCTGTTTTCCTACTATTTTGCATGTGAAGGTTTTATGGGAAGACTGTAAAGGATAATCACATAGTAAAAGTGTTTAATTTTAAAACAGCATTTTTCTCTCTCTCAAAAGAAAAAACAATCTCTTTAGCTCTTAATTATATTCCTGTAAACAGAGTTACCCTTAGGAATTTCTTTTTGCTTTGTATCTAATCTGAAAGCCTCACTTAACTCTCATCAAGAACAAAGATGTACACACAGTTCTACATTCATACTGACTCCTTTCTTCATGTTTTTTTTTTTTTAAGTGCTGATCTCCAGCCAAACATTAAATTACCTTGGGAAGTAAAAAAAGGTGAAAAGAGAAAAAAGTCCATGGGTGGTGCTTGGCCTCATTTTGTGAGAACACGCAATCTTAATTTCGAGAAAGAGAAGGTTTTTTAGTGTAAGAAGCATGAGAAGTAGAAAGTAGAGCATTTGTCAGATAAGCCTATTTATGTAAATTTGCAGTTGACTATGGTTCCTTTGAAGCAGGTGGGGCTGTAGATCAGGGGTGTGTGTGTGTGTGTCTATAAATCCACACCCATTTTTAACGAGAAACACAAGAACACGATTCCAGCCAAGAGCACCCAGTTCAGGTAAGTAAGCAAAATTTCCAGATTATTTAAACAGTGGTCAAACTCTGCTATATTTCAATGATCAGTTTATTACTAATCAAAAGTAAGATCTTCAGTAAAAGGTGGAAAAATAAATTAAATTATATTTTTTCTTTTAATAAACTGGGTTTCCTTTGTTGCCTTAATATTTTTATTCTCTACTTATATTAATGATATTCTAATAAGCTGACATTGACAAAAAATACCCTTTAAAAACTGTGCTACAGGTAACAACTCTTCTTCCCTGTTTGTTTTTTTTTAATTTTGTACTATTTTAAAGCAGGTAATTTTTATGGAATAGCTAAGTAAATGACTTAGGTTAAATTAATTTTGAAAAGGAAAATACTAGTGTTAGAAAATGCTAACTGGTTAATGTTCATAACATCTAATCGTATACATTTGGTCAGGTGCTTCCCAGTGATCTGAGTTGCTCCCGGACCATCAGCATGTCACATTCACATGACGCCCCCCAGTGGCTTAACTACATTCCGGGTACTAAAGGACCCTCAGTAACTCACATCCCCTTTAACTAAAGAAAGCAATTGTTCATCCAAAAATAACAATACATACACAAAGAAAAAAAAAAGTAACAATACATATATTAACTGGCTTTGTCCAGAATCTATTTAATACATAGTTTACAGTTTTATCGAACAATGTAAAACAGAAAACTGATGTTTTGATTTTAAAGTAGAAGTCTTTGATAGTATTACATAAATACTTGAGATTTGAGGGGAAAAAAATTGGTTCCCACTCTATAGCAGCTTTAAAATAAGAGCATGGTGATTTTATACTTTCTCTTTTAATACATATTCCACCCACTTATCTGTCTCTACCGAAGAGAACCTTTCTAATGCTTCCTCCAAATTAACTTCTCTTAGTTCTTCTTTATATCCAAGATCCCTTGAAGAATCTTAAGGCAATTATGGACTACCTCCCCCAGGAAAATAAACAGAGGCACATAAAATCTTACATGAAATTTCAGGTTCTTTTTGAGCCTCCTTTAGCTTACTTATAAACCTTCTAGAAGCCATTGAATCCAGATTAAAACCCTTCCTCCTTGGTGACTTCCATTTCTCCACTTCAGCTTTCAAACTGCCAGAGCCTGCCCTCCCCCATCACACTTTGTGTTCCTGAATGAGCTGCCCCTCTGAGGTCCCTATTAAAAATCTACTCTTTCTTTGTTTCAGTCTTTAGGCACAAGGTGACAAGTTATTAAAATAAAAGATGACATTCTGAAATGTTTTATGATATCATTAAGTTAGAGGAACTTGAACTTAGATCTTTACCAGTCATCCTGGTTGTTACTTAACAGGGCTTTCAATGCCTGAAAAGAAATAAATTCAAAAAAGTGTCTTCTGCAGATTAGAGTGGGAAATGATTTAAAAAGGGCTAACCTGAAGTGGCAAGCATTCTTAGTCCAGAGGGAAACTGAGGGGCTACACCACCCAAGACAAAGATATTAGAATGAGAAGAATGAGGAAGTGTCTGGAGTAACCTAGAATCTATAAACTTCACAAAGTTGCAATTTTCCTCTATGACTACAGTTGCTAGATTATATAACTAGCTTATGAACATTGTCAAGGAGTTAATTTTTTAAAGGAGGTGTTATGTCTTATAAATCTGATTTTCCAACATACCTAGTACCATTAAATACAGAAACTTCCAAGTTTGAGCAGAATCACAGAAAAGTCACTATCTTGTTAAGGAACTGACTAGTAAATAATGTAAGTCAACAAGAAGATTGTCTTAGAGCAATCTGGAATAAACAGAAAAGATTTCTGTACATTTCATATTTTGAGGTGATTTCAAAATTGCATATGTCAACTATTTTCATGTGGGTTTATATGCTACAAGTATCATAACTGAATATCTCATAATAAGCACAATAAGCACTCTAAATAACATTTATTAAATTATTTAAGACCAAGTGAGGTCCAATTCTAGAACTTTTGATTATATCTTAACATGCATTTAAGGGGCAGTACACTGAATTAAAAATCAGTTTGCATTTTAACCAACCAAGGGAGACTGCAGCTACAGGAAGTCTATACATGTATTTAATTTATAGCAATATGACAACAAATGTGATTTTTAAAAAAAGGCTGGGTTGTAATTGAAGGGCACGAGACGAGTAAATGATGGAAGGATAGAAAGATAAACAATTATACAAGAACTGAAAAACAAGGATCTTCCATATTCTGTTTTTTCTCTAAATTCTACTTTAAGCCGTATTTGTCCATGCCTAATCTTATTATCTTAGTACATATTTATAATGTTGATTTAATGAATTTTATAAAGAAAAATTAAAAGGCATAGACTATGTTTGCCAAAAGACATCTAAGCAATGTACTTTAGATCAGCAAGTCCTTTAAAAAACAATTTTTTTTGAGTGTCATATATAATGCAGTCTAAATAGGCTTTGGATACCTGGTCCGGTCTCTTTCAACTCCATTGTACTGTTCCCAAGATACCAAAAATGTGACTTTTCACTAAGCAGACATTTATTGAAGTGAATGTATTTTGGAAATATTTTAAAAATGTGAGTGAAAGTTCTAGATAGTTGTACCATGTCAACTCATATATGCAGAGCAACTTGTCAGCATAAATGGTTTAACTCAACAAATATCTTAATGACAGTCAAAGTAACCGACTAGATTCTGAACTTTTTCCCCATGATTTAACTTTTTTTTAAGGAATTCTTGAGAAAACATGATGTTACACTCAGCTTTGGCTCTCTGCCTCTTACTCATCAGAGTTTCTTCCAACTTTGCCATTGCAATCGAAAAGGAAAAAAGACCTCCTCAGACACTCTCAGGATGTATTCATTTCTTTTCTCAACTCAGTAACCTGGATTGTTCTTAAATTCTTAGTCTTAGAGCAAATTGACTAGAATATATTCTTGTGTACCACTTTAAAATTGTTGCATCTTTCAAAGAAATAGTGGCAAATGAGTCCTAGTCCATTGATATGTTATAATGAGGTTTTAGAGCCCTCAAAATCTTGTCCATTTCCCCACCCTTTATTTATTAAGGCACACAAATAATTTGAAATATTTTCTACAAGAATCTCAAGAAAATTATACTCTGCCCTATCCTCTGACAATTAGTCAATTAGGTATTTACTACAGAAAACAACTACAGTGATTTTAAGCATCATAGTCCTGTCATTGTTCAGAAAATATTTCTATTTTGTACTTACTGTTTACTTCCCCTTAAGAAACAAATATATCTTCATCTTTAAAGATATATCTCAAAAAAAAAACCAAAAAACAAAACTCTCAAACTTTGTTCCCGAATCCTCAGCTAACAGAAATGGGGGGAAAAAATCATACTCTACATAACTAATTCAAAATCAGTAGTACAGGGCCTCCCTGGTGGTCTAAGATTAGTATCAGTGCTGTCACCTGAGTTCAATCCCCAGCCAGGGAGCTGACCCATATAGCACAGCAAACCTCTTCTGCCTCACCCCCTGCTCCCCTCAGCAGAGTATTTCAGTAAATTCACCTGTTCTGCTCCCCACTCTGTCTCTGGTGAATCTTCTCTCACACACACACCACACACCTCAGGCCTGCACTCCATTTCTTCTACACAATAATAAATAAAATCTTTGAAAAACAATTAGTAGTACAAAACACAAAAGCCTTGTTCAGTTCTTGGAATGGTGATATAAATAGAGCAGAGGCCAACTACAGAATTATTTCAAATTCTAAATATTGACATTCTTTCCAAGTTCATGCATTCCTTAACAGATACATTGCACATTAGCCAATTGGCAATCAGTATTCAGCCAACTTAATTCTACTTCAATTTAACAATAACAAAAATGGAAATCTAGAAAATCAGTACTTTTTTGCAAAAGAAATAAGAGGGAGAATTTTCCTAAGTAAAATTTATCATATATCTCTTTATATAAACACTATAACTAAAAAACAATGAACTCAGGAACTTAAAGTGCCAAGGACAAAAGTAACCATTTCCCTTAAGGGGCCTGTAGGAACAACATAACAACATAACTATCTATTGAAAGGCATAACTATCACATAAGGCACCACCATTCCATGTATTCACTTTTAACCAACTATAAAAACTTTTCAGTAAATTTTATGAAAAATAAACCAACTATCTATAGTAATTTTTGAACAACTTGATAAGTCTGCTATTTTATTTATTTAGAAAATACTTTAATAAAGGGGGTTTACAGATATCAGCTGGAAACTATTATTAAGAATTGATGGGCATTTAGTTAAGTCTTTTACCATCTATTGTCATGTAGGGAAAAACTGAAAAATGAGGCCCAGAATAAATGAGTGAAGGTAGAGACAAGAGGGAAGAGTTTGGGTACAATGAGCAGAAGAGCATATGGAACCCCTTAGAACAGGGCCCAGCACCAGTTAAGAGTGTATTAGGGAGACAAAGGAAAATTAATTGAAAAGAGATAATAAATGGCTTAAGAAAATAGTTACCTAAAAAATCCTAACTTCACCCAGCACCTAGTCCAGTAGCTGATATATAGTAGTGATCAATAAGTATATATTCGAAAATGAGTAAAATTTAAGATAAGTAAGCATAGACAAAACTAGAGATAGAATTAATGAACAGGGATCTTGAAGAGAGCTTATATTCTGTACCACACTTGGCTTATTGAGATTATGAGATAAAAGTAATTATAATACAATATGACGCCCCAACAAGGCTATGAATGGTTTAAGAGCAGGACTTACATTGTTCTATCTTTTGGATACCCAGTGCTAAGTGGAATAAGGCATATAGCAGATGTTCCTTTAATGCTTGTGGGGTTAAGTTGAATAGAAGCTGAGAACAGTAATTTTTCCCATAGCTGAAATTCCAACATTAAATATTACTGGCAACAGAATAGGGAAATTAAGAAGGAGCCCAATCTCAGTGGCTGTTTCTAGACTATTATTTAAGAAAACTTTAGTATGCAGTTACATGTGTTCCTGTGCCGAGTTATCCCCCCAAAATCATTCAAGATTATTAAAAATCGAAACGGTTTTTGCTAATTAAACACAAACAAGGTGTTTTCCAAAGTTTCAATAAGATGGATACCAATAAAATTAGACAAAAACTAACAATGATGATGTAAGAGTGCAAAATAATGAAACTGCTTTGAAAACAGTCAGCAGTTCCTCAAATGATTAAATGTAGAGTGACCCTGTAGTCCAGCAATTCCATCCTAAGTATATAATCAAGAGAAATTAAAATATATATCCACACAAAAGATTGTACACAAATGTTCATGGCAGCATTATCTATAAATGCCCAAAGATGATGCAACCCTCTGTCCATAAACTGTTGAGTGGCAGGATAAAATGTGGTATGTTTATACAATGGAATAATACTTAGCCATGTAAAGGAATGAACTATTACAATTCTACAACATGTATGAACCCTTAAAACATTTTTAAAAAAATCACTGTCATAAAAAACCACATATATGATTCCATTTATATGCTCTATGTAGAATAAGGAAATCTATTGAAACATCAAAACAGAAAGAAGATTGACTAGGGATTCTTTGGGTTGGGAGGAAGAGGGAGTAGGGCTTGAGAGCTAAGGGTTACAAGGTTTCTCTTTTAGGTAATAAAAATATTCTTGGTTGTGGTGATGGTTACAAAATTCTGATTATACAAAAACTGTGCACACTTCCTGTGGATGAATTATATTGGCATTTGAAATACATTTTCCAAAGCTGTTAACAAAAATACAAAAACCAACAAGCAAATATCATAGAATCCTTTTATCTTGCTCCATAATTCAGGTTTAAATTCAGAAATTCAGTATGACAACATTTGAAACATAGTAGAAAATGGGGGTCCAAACTAGCCTGCAAATATTTCTATTTTCAAATGAATTCAATCTTTGTCATCTACAGAGCAAGTCATTTCCTAAAAATACTCTGGAATATCTCTAGATATGCTGTGCATTTCTAACCTTATGCTATTTAACATATAATATGCATCCCTAATTACTCATGTCAATTCTTTAAAGGCTAATAGGTTCTCTCTATTCACTGCTTCCTGTTTCACCTTCACTCTTATAGATGCTTCCAAAATGTCTGTGATTTGTTTCGTTTCTCTCAATCTTGTACTTCCCACACCAGAATTCTTTCTATGTCAGTACTCAAAACATAATTTGGAATTCTTTTCCCACAGTGTGAACTGATTTTGAAAGGGTGACCATCTTTTGGCACCTAAATACAATGGCAAGGTACAAGGTATTTCTGACACACTTACAAAGGAGGAAAAGACTGTTACTTCCTCCTGTTGATTCTGAAAGCCAGGGCTTTTGCATAGTCAAGAGACGTCCTCTCAATCACCACTAACCATAACGTTTAATAAACACTCACTGGATTCAAGGCCATGGCCTTGAAGTTTGAAACACAATCACAAAACCTCGGCATTGTAATCTGAAAGAGTACCAACTCATGTGTTTAATTATATATCCTCTATATCATATGTCAGACAACTGCTTGGTAACTTAATTAAATATCTGTAGGTAGATACATGATTATCGGATGCCCATTTCAGAGCTGTTCTGTGTTCCTGGGTTAATGCATTCATTCCCTCTTCAACTTTAGGGTGGGGAGATGACATCAGGTGTGTACAGACTTATGAAGAAGGTCTCTTTCATAGTAAAAAAAGGTAAAATGCCTCTCAATCTTGATAGATCACATAAACACCTCCTGATAAGAGGGTCAAAAAAAATCATGTTAAGGGCTTGCCTGGTGGTGCAAGGGGTTAAGTCTGAGTACTTTGAACCTATCAGCAGCCACTGCAGCACAAGTTAAATTCCTGGCCAGGAAGCTGACCCACATGGCACAGCAGACCTCTCCTGTCTTGCCTGCTGCTCCCCTCAGCAGTGTATTTCAGTGAATCTGCTTTTCTGATCCCCAATCTGTCTCTGGTGAATCCTCTCACCACCCTGCCACACCCCCCTCTAATACCTCTGGCCTATACCCCAGCTCTTATATGCATAAATAAATAAATTTAAAAAAAAATAAATCAAGGGTAGTGGAGATACGGTCTGTAAAATAATTATTGTTAGAAGTTGGTAGCTACATGGAGAAATAAATCGAATTGAATCCATGACTCACATATTATATCAAAACAAATTACAAATGCTTAATCATAAAAATGAAACCATGAAGGTACTACAAAATATTACAAATTTTATGTCTTTAAATTCTTATCTTAGAGAAGGGCTAATATTAGGGTGAGGCAAGAGGAAATATAGGAATGGAAAAATAAAGCACTTAATTTTTGCACCTCAGCAGCTCTTCTTGCCCCATCTTCATCTTATCCTTCAGACATGAATATGGCCAAATTAAGAGAAAAAGAGTAAAATAAACTAATATCTTTGATTATATGAATTTTAGAATAACCAAGAATTTATCACAAGCAATGGAAAAAGACCAAAAACACCCAGAAAACTATAGCACACACACAAGGTTGATATAAATTAAAATACATTAATAAAAGAGTCAATAAGAAAAAATGAACGAGATATAAAAGATAATTCACATAAGAGAAAAATAACTATCCTGAACATGTAAGATCATTTTTTATATCTTAATTGACATGTGATGTGTAAAGGTTAAGGTGTAACCTGGGCCTCCCCGGTGGCGCAGCGGTTAAGTGCAGCGCTGTGGAGCTCTCAGCAGCGGCAACGTGAGTTCAACGCCTGGCCAGGGAGATTCCCACATGGCGGGGCAGACCTCTTCTGCCTCGCCCGCTGCTCCCCTCAGCAGTGTATTTCTGATCTGCCTGTTCTGCTCCCTGCTCTGTCTCTGGTGGACCCTCTCGCCGCCCCACACCTCTGGCCTGTACCCCAGCTTCTATGTATAAATAAAAAATAAATAAATAAAAAGAAACATTAAAAAAAAAAGGTGTAACCTAATCATATTATCTATATATAGAGAGTGAAATTACAATAAGGTTAATTAACACATCAATCGCCTCACACAGTTATCAATCCCTGTGTACCATGCTAAGCATCACATCTCCAGAGCCTCAGGACTTGCCCATGTTCTAACCGCAAGTTTATAACATTGGGCCAACTTCATCCATTTTTCCCTTATTAACCCCTTCCAAACCCCAACCAATGGAAAACACAGACTCTATTTCTATGAATTCAGGTCTTTGGGTTTTTCCCCCACAAATAAGTGAGAACTTATAGTATATGTCAAATTTTTTTTAAGTTTTATTTATTTATACATACAAGAGCTGGGATGTAGGCCAGCAGTGTAAGGGGTGAGAGGATTCACCAGAGACAGAGTGGGAAGCAGAACAGGCAGACTGACTGAAATACACTGCTGAGGAGAGCTGCAGGAGTGTCCAGAGAGGTCTGCTGCACCATGTGGGAAGCTCCCTGGATAGGGATCAAACACATTATGCAATGGTTGTGGATAGCTTCATAGTGCTGAGACTTAAACCCTTGCACCACCAGGGAGGCCCCATATGTCAAATTTTAAATATTGACTCTCCAAATGATACTGAGAAGCAGCGAGGCTTGGCAAGCTATGGTTTTATAAAATTTCAGAAGTGAAACTACCAAAAATATTTACTCTTTCAACATGACTTTCTTATAATCTGATGGGATAGTTGATGAGATTTTTTAGACCAGGGATCACCTGTTTTTATTCAGTCTGTGGTATTAGAATTGCTTTTATTCTAAAAAAAAGAAAAACTAAAGAATAATATTTTGTGACAAGTGAAATTTACAGGGAGTTCAAATTTCAGTGTCATCAAGTCAAATTTTACTCTAGCACAAGCACATCTTTTTGTTACATTACCTATTTCCTATGACTGCTTTTGTGCAATGACAGAGTTGAGCAGTAGCCAATGAGACCACATGGTCTGTAAAACCTCAAATATTTACTCTCAGTTTCTTTGTTGAAATTGTTTTTTGAGCCCTTCTTTCAGATTTTCCCTACCTCCATTTCTGCCAGAAGTACATGCTTTCCTTGAAAGAGAATAGTTGTCTTGGTATGAAGTCTAACCAATTTCATCATAGGTGAACTGTTATATTCTAATTTTTCTCTTACTTTAAATAACATGGAAATCAATTAACTACCATAAAAATTCTTTTCAGGGTTAAAAATCAATTAAGACAACCCAAAAAACTTATTGATAGGGAACTGTCACTGAGATTGAGATTGAACATTGATTTTTTTTTTATAACAGTATGTGAAAATGGTCAAATCACCTTTTTGTAAAAACTAGAAAAAATTTAAAAATAAATCTAAATAAAAATTGGTGACTCCTGAAATCTTATATCAGATGTTCACTGGAAATGAGTAGTTTAGAATATCCTTTCATCTCTGGAGACAGAACTGATTTTTTTTTTTCCCCTAGCACATACGGAAGAATCATCTGCTGAGCTTGTTAAACCACAGATATTTCTGGACTCCACTCTCAGAAATTCTTATTAAATGGGACTGGGATGGATCCTGAGAATTTACACTTCCAGTGTATCCCCTGGTGAGATAGGTTCCCAGTTTGGGGACTGTATTTTGAATAACACTGCTACAGACTACACTGTTATGATTTATCAGTCTGAGATTTTACTCTTGTTGGGAGCACTAAATTTTAAATCTAGTTTGACTTTATATTTTGATTCAAACTTAATCTGTTTACTTAATTTTACAATCTCTTTTAGTAACAAGCCACTGATGGTTATTCATCACTTGGAGGATTGTCAATATTGCCAAAGTAATTCTAGCTCCTGAGATCTTATTTCCAAAATAACGTAGCAAGTGTGACCTGATCAGAATTGTTAAAATGGACTCAGCAAATGCCAACTAAGGAACCAGAGTACTGCCAGAGTACTACCATTTTACTACATATTCAAAAACTAAAATTATTGCGAGCTATTTAATATATTTGTAGTATAAGTTCTTTAAAATTTTACTTCTCTCTCATTCACAAAAAAGAGAAAGAAAAAAGGGTGGGAAAAAATTACTCAAGGAAATGTTTTAACCATTGAGTCTGTGAATTCTATCAAATTATAAAACTGGTGGTTTCATTAATGTGATTATCCCTTGATGTCTCCTAATGAAGGACAAAGTGACAATGGGCCAGTGAACTATTTATGCACAAGCTATAAATGCAAACAAGTGCAAAATGGTAACTTTATTTTGCTATGTTATACTGAAGTTACCTTTGTTCTTAAAACTAACTGTTAGGTTTTCTCCCGTAGCACTAAAAAAAGTATTTGCAGAAAATAAAGAAATACAAGAAATGGCTAAGAATAATTTCATCATGCTGAATCTTGTGGTATGATATCTTTACAGTGTTTCTTAGTAACACAATTCAATAGCAAATTTGAAACTTTTTTCTATTTAAAGTGTTGGTAGATAATAGAATGTTATATAGAAACTGTAAAAAGCAAAAATAAGCAATTTACAGAAAACCTTGTTCATATAACTTATTTTTCAAATTGTCAGATAAATCCAAAATAATCCAGTCTAATAAGATTCATTATTTTCTTCTGCTAGCATGAGACTGCTGATAAGAATTTATCACCTGATGGACAGTATGTACCAAGAATCATGTTTGTTGGTATGTATGTAATCTCATTTCTTCATATCAACAAAATTACTAGAATTATTAGCTTTCTTGCATTATTTTTTAATGCAGATTATTGTAAATGAGATTTTCATGATGAGCAAAATATAGTATATGCAGATATTAATTCACAATCATATAATTTATACCTAAAAGCTATATAATGATATGAACCAATGCAATCAATAAGGTTTTTGAAGTGCTAATTCAAATTCTATACTTTTTAAAGCAAAGTCATTATTGACCTGATCAATAACAATCATTAGTTCTATAACCATAATTCACTGTATCTATAATTTATAAATTTTAAATATTTTTTTTAAATATTTTAAAAATAATTCTATTAAATCAATATCACAGTGTTCACAGTCATGATATATTAAAATGAGAGTTTAGGTTACCTTATAATAAATTCACATGTATGAAAACTGACTTGCCCATAAATTTACCTAACATTTATTTTAGAATAAGGCGAATATGATCTTAAAAACATTAACACATCAATGACTTATTTTTTCTTGGCAGATCCTTCTTTAACAGTCAGAGCTGATATTACTGGAAGATACTCTAATAGACCGTATACACATGAGCCTCAGGACTTACCAGTGTGTAAGTATTCAGAAATTATCTTAAACAGTAACACTGACACCTGACTGCTCAAAGGCTTAGTGATGTCCCACATCAGTGCTCCCCCCAACGAGTGCTATTTGCAAATAAACATCAGTGAGTCTGATGATGGTGGTAGCACTAGATGTGCAAACTCTTCGTTCACACCAAAATCAGAATTTCTGGGGCATCTCAGAATCTATTTTAACTGGAATAGCTAATGGTTCTTGTGATGATTAGATATTGAGACCACTGAAAATAATCTCGTGCATATTAAAATCGAGCTAAGGGAGTAAATCCATTCTTCTGCTCTCACAGATCACGTGAGTCCCTCTAATAACAGTCTTTACAACATTCACTATCAACTATATTTAATAACCGTCAGATCCAGTGACAAATAGAAAATGATTAATACATACATATTCCCTCAAAACCTTTATGAATATATTGATATGATTATGATTATATTGATATATGATTATATTGATGATTATGATTATGATAATATTGCTTAGCCTAAAGCTGATATATCAGCTTTATATGATCTAATATAGAAATGTATATGTTTAGAATAAAATTCTTTAATGTTGCTGATATATCAGCTTTATATGGTCTAATATATAAATGTATATGTTTAGAATAAAATTCTTTAATGTTGCAGATAAATTCCCATGTTCTCATAGTTATTAATTTAAACAGACCAATTTTGAGTCAGAGGTAAGAGCTAACGTGTTATTTTCATTTGATAATTGAATAATATATATATACACTTTAATTTCAGTGATAGAACACATGAAGAAAGCATTAAAACATATTCAGTCAGAGTTGTAAGGAATGGTCCCAAAAGGTAAAATGTCATGAGGAAAACCTTAACTGATTAATACTAACTGAAAGTATATGGATTTTCTAGCATTACATCATTAAGATTTTTAGTGTGCTGGCAAAACAGTATTCCAATAAATGTCAAAACTTGAGTGTGACAGGGGCCTCCCCGGTGGCACAGTGGTTAGGCACTGCCCTGTGGAGCTGTCGACAGCAGAGATGCAAGTTTGATGCCTGGCTGGGGAGATTCCCAAATGGCACAGCAGACCTCTCTTGCCTGGCCCGCTGCTCCTTTCAGCAGTGCGTTTCCCTCAATCTGCCTGTTCTGCTCCCCGCTCTATCTCTGGTGAGCCCTCTCACTGCCCCACACCTCTAGTCTATACCCCAGCTTGTATGCATAAATAAATAAATCTTTAAAAAAAAAAAAAAAACTTGAGTGTGACAATGTAGTTTCATTTCTGCCTGCATCTGAAATGAATAAGGCTTGTCATGAACTGAGAGTTACAGTGGAGAAAGTAATACCTAAATAAGAGATGTCTGCATTAGCTATTTTTATTTCTTTATTGCTCAGTCACTCCACCAAGTAAACTACTGTTATTTCTCCCCGCTCAGCTATACCTAACCTTCTAGTGTGGGTCAGAAATGACCTACTTCACTTGCATGTGCCAAAACAAATGGATGCATCTCAGGCCTCCCTGGTGGTGCAGGGTTAAAGTCTCAGTGTTATCAAGCTATTGCCAGCCACAGCGGCATAAATTCAATCCCTGGCCAGGGAGCTAACCCGCATGGTGCAGCAGACCTCTCCTCGTCTTGCCTGCTGCTCCCCTCAGCAGTGTATTTTGTAGATCCACCTGTTCTGCTCCCCACTCTGTCTCTGGTGAATCTTCTCACCCCGCCGCCACACCTCTGACCTAGACCCCAGCTCTTGTATGCATAAATAAAATAAATCTTAAAAAAAAAAGACACATCTGTATCCGTTTATCACTTGAATTTTTTGCAGCATATTTCAGAGTTAGCCATTTTCTCCTTTTCTTCCTTCACAGATATTTAAACACTACAACAAATTAAAACATAGCTTTAAAATATCTAACTTCATACAACTATGAATATTTAACACTTTCAATGTTTTTAAGTAAAACATATGACCTAAGATTGAAAATTTTCTCCGGTTATCTAGCAGAAAAGATTATATCCATTCCGAAATTATCGAACATCCAGCCACCAATACAATTCTCCACATGAAGTTCTTGGAGGATCAGTGCCATTTCTTCCATTCTTTTAAATAACACCAAAATAATCCCTGCTAATGGAAATCCATAATCATCTGGGAGTAATTCTCTGAAGAGATTTTATCAGGAGGACAGAAATTCTTCTAACATACAATATTTGATTGCATTTAAAAAATTGCAATTATTTTGAGATACACAGAAGCACACTTCTACATGAGACAGATATATAGATTCCTGATTAATTTCTATGTTTCATGAGTCAAAGAAAGTAAAAATCCCTCCAGGTTTTATTTGATCATTATTCTGTTAATTTTAAGACTTTTAGTAAACTGACCTATTAGGATATTAAATAGGTTGCATAAACATCAGTACTAGATATCCAAGTATCCTGTTGGCAAAGAATATTAAGAAACCTACTTTTTTCAGTACCATTAGTTTACATCACTGTTAGTACTTTTTAATATATACGATCTCCCCCTACAGATGCACGCACCACAATGAATGCATCTGTTCATGTAACAATAGAATCAGCTGCATTGTTTTAATCTTTGCAAATTCAGTTATTAAGCCAGAGAATGCAATGCACTTTGATCCATGGTATTAGTTAAAAAAACAACTCCAGATTTTAATCTAAAATGTAAAAATAAAAATAGGCTCCTTAACTCTTGAAAACTAACTGAAGAACTGAGGTATCCAGAGGGGGAGCATGTAGGGGAGGAAAAGGGGAGGTTCCAGGTTCCCTGCCCCACCCAAGGGAGGGTGGAGCTGAGCAGGAGAGATAAGAAGCTGGAGAGAAGAAGCAGGAGAGGACACTGGAGAAGGAAGGAAGCAGGATGGAGGCCAGAATAGGCACAAGGAGCAGAGAGACATGTCAAAAAGCTGCACTGAACTGGACTGATTGAAACAGATGTGGGTGAGAGACCCATGGGGAGCTTAACAATGGTAACATTGATTTTGATTTTGCACTTTTCTTCACAGACTTATCTGCCTGTTTCTGACCCTTTTCTGTGGGCCCCCACCAGAAGGTACTTTAGACTTGTGGCAGGCTTTCAGCCCTTGCTTTGGGCCAATCCCATTTGGGTGGACTTTTACTTATGAGGTGATGGGTAAATTTGGATGTTTGATTTTAAAACTATGTAACTTGTCTTTTCTGTATTGCACACTAATTTTATTAAAGTTTCTTTCCAGTAAAGGTCTTATATGTTTTGTCTTGATATGGCAGAAACTATTTAGAGTGGACAGGTTTGGGGGTTCTGGGGTGCCCCTCTCCTTGCCCTGTAACACATCCACCATGAAAGCACCCACATCCACCACAATGTCTCCAGTGTGCTCTCTCCCCACTTGTTCTCATGTCACCCCTACATGCTCCCCCCTCTGGATACCTCAGTTCTTCGGTTAGTTTTGAGTTAAGGAGCCTATTTTTATTTTTATATTTTTATATTAAAATCCGGAGTTGGTTTTTTAACTAATCAAAGTGCATTGCATTCTCTGGCTTAATAACTGAACTTATAAAGATTAAAACAATGCAGCTGATTCTATTGTTACATAAACAGCGCATCAGAGACAGAAATTATCAGTGATCATTTCAATAAACTAAGACTAGGTCAGTTGATAATTCAGTCATTTTAAGAACTAATAAACAAAATAGAATATTCACTTATCTTTGATCTATGTAAAATCTTACTTAATGATAAATTATTTAAACAAAATAACGAGCCATTGTTTTTTAAAAAGCATAATTATATTTCATTAGACATAAATTACTTATGCACATAATTAAACTAACACTTAATATACATGCAATTACTTCATATTTTACATTAGTCATTGTACCCTTGTCACCAATTTAGTTTCTCTACCATACTTTGACAATTGACAATATATCCTAGTTGATATTTCTACCTAATTTGTTCATAAAATTAGTGGTTTGGATTAAATTACTTCTAGGTTTACCTCTAGCTTTGAATTGTAGGACTGCACTTAGAATATATATGCATATATAACTTCACTTCTATTACTTCTATAACCTTCAGAAATATATTTATTCCTTCTCTAACACATCCAATGTTAAGAATTAAATTATTATCACCTACCTGAAGTAGTATGCAAATTCTGTGTATGTAGAAATTTTTATACATGAGCTATCAGAACTTTCACTTGTGTTTCAAAGATATGAGTGTCAAAAAAATCTCATAGGTCGTTAGTTAAACTGAAGATTTCCATTTATATTTAAGAAAAAAACAATGTTTTTAGTATAAGTACATTCTATGCATTATTTGGGAGAAACTTATACTAAAAATTCATTTCTGTGAAATTCACATTAGGCTGGGTGACAGAACTTTTATTTATTAATACTGGAACCATAGATTATAATTATTGCAGTAGATGTTCCCCCTCCACTGTCCTCCTTTTTAATTACTGCCTAAAATAACAACATCGCTGTTTCAAATTAATCTGTCAATTTCTGAGTTCAAAAAGCCTAATTTATAGCAGTCACTCTTTCCTAGTTATTCAAACAATTCTACTCTGTACCAGGTATTGTGGACACAAAGATGAACTAGATTTTGAAAAAGGAAATTTTACTCCCCCAGGGGCTCATAGTCTATTATGTATCACTGACAGGAAATAATTTCTAAGTAAAGTAATAGGATGACTTGGGAGTAGCAGAAAGATAGCCAAAACTTCTAGTAGGGCTTTCAGGCTTCCTAAGATGCAGCAATTGTGAATCTTGATACACAACTTATTCCACATTATGGATAGGGTATCCAAGTATCCAATTTGCAAAGAATATTAAGGAGCCTATTTTTTAAAGGACCGTTGGTTTATATCACCATTATTATTTTGTAAATATAGGATCTCCCCCTCCCCATGTAATTTTATATTTTCTCTCTTTCTCACACACCTCACAAAATAGATTATGTGAATTCTGTAAGTATCCACAACAGGATGTTATTAAATGTGCAACTCCTATGGTAGTTTGCAGTAACTCCTGTGGTAGTTTGCAATGATTAACAATGAATATCAGTTTATGAACAACTTTTCATAAAAGATGAAACAAATCTACCAACCACGGTTTTGTAATCATACAGCTGGATTTTTTGCCAAGCATTGATAACTGCAATTTCTGGAAGTATATTATACTTTTTCTCCAGATAGGATGTTATTATAAGTCAAATTGTATCCCCCTAAAATTCATGGGTTGAAATCCTAAACTCCCAGTACCACAGAAAGTGAACTTATTTGAAAAGAGAATCTTTGAAGAATATCCTGTATTGATCTAGATGAGGTCATAACGGAGTAGGATGGATCTCTAAATCCAGTCTGGCTCATGTCCTTATCCAAAGGGGACATTTGTATGCATGGAGACCTACACTCAGAAAATAGCATATGAAGATGAAGGCTGAGATTTGGGCCATACAGCAGATGCTAAGGACACAGGTCACAGCCAAGAAACCACGAGAGCTGGTAAGTGGCATGGAAGACATTCTTCTTTACAGCTCGCAGGAGGTACCAGCCTTAACAACAACTCCACCTCAGACTTCTAGCCTCCATAACTGTGAGACAATCACTGTCTATTATTATACCATCCTATGACAACCTAGCAAACCAGTACAGATGGTTCTCCCTCACTTCCCCAATTTGCAGTTCACATGATGGGTAAGGAGATAAAGCTTCCCAAGACACACATTTTTTTAAAAAGCACTGCTCAGGGCCTCTCTGGTAGCACAAAGGGTTAAGCCTCAGCACTATGAAGCTATTGGCAGTCAGCAGACCTTTCCTGTCTCACCCGCTGCTCCCCTCAGCAGTGTATTTCAGTCAATCCACCTGTTCTGCTCTCCTCTATCTCTGGTGAATCCTCTCACCCCAGCACCTCTGACCTACACCCCAGCTCTTATATGCATAAATAAATCTTAAAAAAAAAAAAAAGAAACATTGTTCAAGGAAGAATCTTTGTCAATTTCTATTTCCATCCTCCCAACAAATTTCTCTCCATTTAAATGTTATTTCAATACTCAAAGAGCTTTGTATACAAAAATCAATTCAGTTAGTCAGCTTTATGAAATAACTAAAACCAATGCTGTGGATTTAATTCAAAACAAAACTTATACTGAGATAAAGACCTGATACTGTTATTTCATATTTTCAGATATTATTAAACATATATTGAATCCTTTCCATTTTCTAGGCTTTAGGTTGAGGTCCTTGGCATGGATTAATCACCACAAACACCTTTCCACAAATGCTAAGTACTGTTATCCTCATTTTACTTAGGAGTTAGCTGGGAACTGAAGATATTCAATAACTTAGATTTAAAAAAAGAAGTCACGGGGCCTCCCTGGTGGCACAGCAGTTAAGCACTGCACTGTGGAGCTGCCAGCAGCAGAGACACGAGTTCGACGCCCAGCAGGGGAGAGTCCCACATGGCGCAGCAGACCCCTCCTGCCTCATCCGCTGCACCCCTCAGCAATGTATTTCTGTCGATCTGCCTGTTCTGCTCCCCACTCTATCTCTGGTGAACCCTCTCGCCGCCTCATGCCTCTGGCCTGCACCCCAGCTTGTATGCAGAAAGAAATAAATCTTTAAAAAAACGAAAAAGTCACACAGCTAGTTTGGTGTCAGTACTAAACTCCAGCGAGTCTGCCTCCAGGATCAACACAATTATCACCGTGCATGTGCTCTGCTTGTATTTGTCCATAGTGAAAAACAAGACTTAATCCAAACTGACATTGTACAACCCTGAAAATATTTAGAGTATGTCCTTATAAAAGAAGGGGCATTCACATTAATTTGCACTTCACAGAAAAAATGTAGGCATGAGAGCCATTCCCAGCTTTCAGCCTCTACCTCCAACAAACCAAAGGATAAGCTTCTAACAGCTTTGGTGATTCACAGTAACAAGGATGCATGGACTGAGAAGCGTAGGGGCCTGGATAGGAGGGCCGGAATAATGTGATTCCAATAACCAGAACATACCTCATCCTTTCAAATCACAAACCTAAATGATGCAGAATTCTTCAGTTACAGCGCTAGCCTCTGTATCGACATGAAAAGTTTAAAGAAGCTGGTTTATCTTTGGATGTCCTCTCCACTTTCTAAAACAATACTCCTGGGGTTACACTTTGCTCTCATGAGGTCTCGCACTATTTGGAGCCTGGCTCTGCAAAGCTGGCTCTGCACAAGCCCTTCTTACAGCAACTTCTGCTCTCAGAAGTTTGTGGTTAATATTTCCACCTGTGTATCTGCATTTAACAGTGGCAAGCTGGAAAGAACAAAGCTTTGGAGATTTGAGACATAAAGAGTGGATTTTCAACTGTCCCTTAAAACCACTGTTCTATTGTATCTTCCTAAAACCTGGATTTTGTATCATATGAAGTTGTACTCTTCTGACTTTATTAACTGTAAAGGGCACCTACAGATTTTATTTACACTTCTCATACAGTTCTTTGGTTTCCTAAGAAATATTGCAGAATAAAGCAATATGCCCCCAAAGAACGGGTTTAACTTGATTACTTTCATAGCTAGAGTTGACAAATAACTTGTCTAATTACCCAGCAACCTTAAACAATCATGTTTCTTGGTTCAGGCATGTTAATATCATGGGAAAGCCTTTGTATAAATTCTTTCTTTTCCGAAACTATTTACTGTTTTCCTTCTGTATTAGAGGCTTCCCCAAAGGGCCATCTCAGGTAAGCCCTTCAGAGAAATACTATGTGATGGGATCACCCTGAAATGTCTGTCACCTGGAGGGGCTCTTTAAAAAGCAGTGAGACACCAATTACTGCACAAAAAGGATCAATGATACACAAAATTTTAAAGAATAGTTTAAAAATAAGTAAAAAAGCAGTGTTAGCTGTTTCAAGGAACAGCACTCTACTACCAATTCGTTTTCCAGATTGAGTAGCAGTCATTGAAAAAGACAAAGCACTATGAGTACTGTGTCCTTATGGTTCTCATCCTCTCCACCTTTTCTCTCAGCTACTCTGAACAGTCAGATCTGTTGTCTTGAACTTCAGGTGACTTATTTTTTTCATTCCTTGCACTAATCTTTATTGGGAAGAATTCACAAATGCACCCTCATATCCCAAACTGTTGGTGTTTTCAGTTTTCAGCCTCCTGTTCACTCCATACCTGTAAAAGGATTTCTCTAAGAGAAACTGAAGGCAATCTTTATGGGCTGCAACAAATGTACACACCCTTTTGTAATTTTATCAGGCAATCTTAGCATGGGGCAGCTCAAACAATCCAGTCTCCATAGCGGCAGCTGCCTTCACTAAGGAGCTGGAGGAACAGGATACCAGCCTGTATCCGTCTCCTTACAGGTGGGTGTTGGCTCAAGCAGATGGTGGGTTACGGTTCTAATGTATTATGTATTTCGCAATAGTCAAATATTTGCACTGGACCAGAGTAAAAAAAATTCTCAGCTTAGGCTCCAATGACTATCCAAAGTTAAAGGACACCTCAGCATTTAAACTATGATAGGAAGCAGGAGAATGAACCAGGAGTCCTTTATTTCTTTTTTCCATTTAAAACTAATCCTGACCAATAAAAGAAAACAGATTAGATGGCAGGATTGTCATTAGGTATATTTTAGAATTATTAGACTTTTTACATTTGAAGAACTCTTTGAAGTTTACAGTATATGTGTCCTTTAGCACTAATAAAAGGACACTAGTCAATTTCCCAACTTGAGTAGTTGAGAAAGTGTGGCCTATTTTTTTCCCTTATAATTTGTGTTGTTTCTTTCTACAGTATGACACAGTCAGGTTTATCCTAAAGAGGAGGGCACGGATGAAGGGATTTGAATAAATGCACAAGTTGAAGAGAATATTAGTTTCACATTACATCTTTTCAGCACAAGTATGCATACCTGCCTCTTCTGCGTGTACCTGTTTTTGTGCTTTTGTTCTTCATATACTCATTGAAAAGGTGGAGATTAGGATTTGATTTGGCTTCTCTGCTCAATCTGAAAGTGCTGCCCCACTGCAGGGGGAATGAGACAGATGAATATAAAAGGGATGATCACATGAAAAACTCAAACTTTTCCAAAGCAACAACAAAAGAAAAACAAGATCAGCCATTTGAATGAAAATGAATTCCACAACTGCAGCAAATGTATTTAAATTCTTTAAATGTGGTATTTTGAGTTTTGAAAGTGAATACTCCACAAAGTTAAATAGTTTGACCCATAAACCTCTTCATCCAGCATAAATAGAAAATTAAATATAAGAAGATAATTTGATTCATCTAATTACTAAGAAAATGCAATCAGAGTCAGATACAATTTCCAAGGGGTTTCTCACATTTCCCCCCAGAAAGACTGTCAAGAGAAATGCAGTAATTGGGTCTTCCAATCATCTGAGAGTGGCAAATTCTCAACAATGGCTAGAAAAAGGCAGTGTGGGCAGATCTGGAAGAATGTAGCATAAAAAGACAGTCCAGGACCTCCTCGGTAGCACAACAGATTACGTCTCAGCACTATGAAGCTATCCAGAGCCCTGAGCATGAGTTCAATACCCGGCCAGGGAGCTTCCCACAAGGTGCAGCAGACCTCTCCCTTCTTGCCCGCTGCTCCCTTCAGCAGTGTATTTCAGTGGATCTGCTTGTTCTGCTCCCCACTTTGTCTCTGGGAAATCCTCTCCCACACACACCCAACACCTCTGGCCTACACCCCAGCTTGTAGGCATAAATAAATAAATCTTAAAAAAAAAAAAACAGACAGACCAGGATGGGTGTACTTAGGAAAGATATGATGACTATATTACAGAAGAGGTAGACAAATAGAAGCAAGTTCTCTTAATCTCTCTTTTGAGCTCTCAGATGTAAATAAGAGAATTAGAGGAGAAAAGACAAAAAACTCAAGAAAAGCTAAGCTTTGAGCTAAGCATAGCTCTCCATTAATGTTTATAAAAAGTACAAGTAAAATTGGAAATCACTTTTCATTTTGTTGAATGGAACCGCGTACTTGGTGTCCCTAAGAACACTTTCAATGTGGGGGTTGGTGCTCAGGCTTCCACACACCCCCCCACAGCAATTCTGACACTAACTTCCCTGAGACAGCATCAGATTCCACAATTCAAGTGCATATTTACCAAGAGCACCCTCCTCTTCAGATGCCTGCTGCAAGCCATTTAGACTGACCAACCAGCTATAGACTAGAAGTTTCCATGAACCCCATGTCAAATGCTAGGCGCTCATTACAAACCCAGATGATCATCTGTGCTTCTGATTGATGGGTTATAAAGTTAAGGTCATAGTGTAAGAGGGTGGTCCTCAGGAAAGGGGAGTGTCCCCGGACCTCACCCCCACCTCAAGCCAGAGAGCTCTAAGACACGTGGGACTACGAATCCCATAATGCCATCATCACCGAAGGAAGGATGCTGAGGACTGAGGGCGGAGTTAAGCAATAATGTTTGCTATTTTAACCAGACATGTGAGCGTTGGGTGCTCTTGCTCTTGGTTGTTGATTGCCAGGTAGGACGCATTCATCAACTTATTCTTTATCTTTTTCCCTTCCCTTTTTGTAAATAAACCTTTTATTAATTTTATTATGTGTGTCTGCAGTTGACTCTTACAAGTCCCTTTTAAGCACACGGGTGAGAACCACAAACAGGCACCCCATTTTATATCGGGGCTACCCTGTAACAATAGGACACCCTTCTCAGATTCAATTAATTTCCCAGAATAGCAACCAGAATTCAGGAAACCTGTTGACTCACTAGATCACTGATTTCTCACAAAGGATATTCCTCACGAACAGCCAGAGGAAAGAAGTGCATAGGGAATGGTATAGGGGAAAAGGCCAAAGCTTCCATGCCCTCCACAGGAGTGCCATTCTTCCCAAACCTTCATGGTCACCACCTGGAAGCTCTATGAAGTACCTCCTTTGTGGGGACGGGATTTCAGTACACAGACCTGATTGACTAAATCATGGAAACGGAACTGAACCTCCAGCCCCTCTCCACTGCAATAGTCAATGGGTGGGACCCAAAGTTCCAACCCTCCATTCCAGTTAGTTTCCCTGGTAACCAGCCCCACCTCCAAGAGTCTTCCAAAAGTTGCCTTCATTAACATAGCAAGAGACACCTTTAACTAACACTTAGCAATTCTAAGGCGGGGGAGGGAAAGCTGTGAGACAGGAACTACACACAAGAGCAATCCATGAAGATGGATCAGACTCAGAGAATTGGAAAAATAGAAAAAATATCTTAGTTCAGGTTGCATTAACATAAACAGACTGGGTGACTTAAACCATAATCATTTATGTAATGCCAGCATGGCACCGGGCAGGTTCCCTAGGATTCAGGCAGATGGGTCAAGGAGAAGTCCTGGAGCTGTCGGTGGCTTTTGCAGGCTTTTAATTATCCTTCGTAGTGAGGCAAACAGGTGCAGGGCAGGCAGCAGGGTGGGGGGCCAGGAGGCCAACGCGGCTCCTAACCCCCAGCAAAAAAACCTTCACTTTCTGTGGGCTCTGCTGCTACCGCTCCTGCCACTGCTTCTGCTGCCTCAGTCGCGCCCCACAACCGCTACTTCTCTCCTGGGCGTCCAGACCTGGGGCGCCCACTCACACCCGCGCACGCCACACTCCAGGCGTCGCCACGGGGCACGCGTGCAGGATCGCGGGCGTCTATTACGAAATCTAATGGCGGAGCACGGAAAATCCTGACCACTCTTTCACTGACCCTACAATTTATTTCTCACAGTTCTGGGGGGTAAAAATCTGAGGTCAGAGCACGAGCATAGTTAGGATTTGGGTTAAGACCTTCCTAATTCATAGACAGCAGTCTTCCTGTATTCTCAAGCATTGACGAGAAAAAGAGAAATCGTGGGGTGGGGAGAGAGGAAAGAGTGAGGGAGCCATGGGTGAGGACAGAGGGGACGAGGAGGAAGGAAACTCTCTAGCCTGTCACTTCTTATAAGAGTGCTAGTCCACTATTCCCAGCTCTACCCTTATGATCTATTGTAATTACCTCCTTGTCGCGCCAGCGAGGCACGGAGCAGGGTCTCTATGATCCAGGCAGATGGTAAAGGAGGAGTCCTGGGGCCCTCGGTGGCTTTTTCAGGCTTTAATGCTCTTTCTACCCCATTTGTAGAAAGGCAACCAGGTGCAGGGCAGGCAGGGGGCCTGGGGCCAGGAGGCCGCAGGCCTTCTAGCCCCCCGTGGATCTTCACTCTTTCTGGGCTCTCTGGTGTTCTCCGAGGACTCTTCGCTGGCCTTTACTGTGCTCTGCTGCCTTGTTCTCCGCAGTCCTTACATGCGCACTCTCTAGCTCAGAAGCGCCCACTATGCACACGCACACCACACTCCAGATGCCATCATCAGACACGCGTGTAAACCCACAGGTGTTGATCATTGATGCTAATGGCTGGTGGGTGGAGAAAACCTAATCACTTCCATTTACCCTCCACTCCTAAGGACCACCTCACATTTGGGAGTTAAGATTTCAGCATATCAGTTTTAGGAGAAGACAACATTAGTTCATAACAAGGGAGAAATGGAAGTTAGGTAGTCAATCACCAAGGTGCATGGCTCACGGCCTGCAAAGTGCTAAGGACATCTTCTCTTGCCCTGGTCTTCTCCAAGCCTGTGCCAGTCTCCCTCTTGCTTACGAAGTCTAGAGAATCACATGCAAATGAAAAGACATCCAACCAAGCGAGGCAAGATATTTGCACATCTCCATCCAAGGAACTCATAAATCTCAACAACAAAGAGATAAACAGCCTGATTAAGAAATGAACAAAGGGTCTGATTAGACACTTTTCCGAAGAAGACATGCAAATAGCCAATAATAATAAGCACATTAAAAGATGTTTATCCTCTCCTACTATTACAGAAATGACATCAAAACACTAAGTTAACACCTCTTATTTCTGAAAATGACTATTATCTAAAAAACAAGAAAGAACAAGTGTTGGTGAGGATTTAGAGAGAAAGGTGCCCTCATAAACTGTTGGTGGGATTGTAATTGGTATAGTCGATAGGGAAAACAAACAAAAAATTAAAAATAAAAATTGCATATGATCTATTTATTCCACTTCTGGGTATTTACTCTAAAAATACAATACTAATTTGAAGAGACATATGCACCCTCATGTTTATTACAGCCTAGTCACAATATCCAAAAGTAGGAAATGACTAAGTGCCCATTAATGGACAAGGATAAAGATGTGGTGTATATACCCAATGGAATACTGTTCAGCTATACCTTTTGTTTTTGTTTTGTTTTGTTTTGTTTTTTGCAACTGCCGTGCCAACAAAACACAGGTATCATGAAGGCCACAACCAAGTCAAAATGAGAGAAGAAGGCCCATATCAACATTGTCATCACTGGACATGTTGAGTCTCCAACAATTGTGGTGGGATTGACAAAAGAACCAATGAAAAACCTGAGAAGTTGCTCAGATGGGAAAAGATGCTTTCAAGTACACTTAGGTCTTAGATAAATTAGAAGCTGAAGGTGAACACATTATCACCAACATCTCCTTGTGCAAATTCAAGCCCACCAAGTATTATGTGACCATCAGTGAAGCCCCAGGACGCAGAGACTTTTTCAAAAATGTGATTACAGGTACAACTCACGCTGATGGTACTGTTCTGATTGTTGCCGTGGTGTTGGTGAATTTGAAGCCTGTATCTCCACAAATGGGCAGACCTGTAAGGATGGATGCACTTCTCGCTTACACACAGGGCACTGGGGTTAACAAAGTGGATTCCACGGAGCCACCTTACAGTAAGAAAAAGTAAGAAAATCTCAGAAGAGATAGTTAAGGAAGTTAGTACCTACATTAAGAAAATTGGCTACAAACCTGACAGAGCAGCTGTAGTTCCAGTTTCTGGTTGCAGTGGTGACAACATGCTGGAGTCAACTACTAACATACCTTGGTTCAAGGAATGAAAAATCACTTACAAAGATGGCAATGCCAGTGGAACCACACTGCTTAAAGCTCTGGACTGCACCCGCCATTCTGCCACCAACTTGTCCAACTGACAAGCCCTCGCACCTACCCCTTCAGGACATCTTACAAAATTGGTGGTATTGACCCTGAGGGCTGAGCTGAGGCTGATGTTCTCAAACCTGACACAGCAGTCATTTTTGCTCCGCTAAATGTTACAACTGAAGGAAAGTCTACCTAAATGCACCACAAAATTTTGAATAAAGCACTTTCTGGGGACAGCGTATGCTTCGGTGTCAAGAACTTGACTCTCAAAGGTGTTTATAGTGACTGGTAACAGCAAAAATGACCCACCAATGGGGGCAGGTGGCTTCACAGCTCAGGTGGTTATGCGGAACCATAAGGCCAAATGAGTGCTGAGTGTGCATCTGTGCTCCATTGCCACACAGGTCACATGGCCTGCAAGTCTACTGAGGAGAAGATTGATCAGCTTCCTGGGAAAAAGCTGGAAGGTGGCCCCAAATTCTTGAAATCTGGTGATATTGCCATAGTGGATATGGTTCCTGGAAAGCCCACATGTGTTTAGAGCTTCTCTGACTCTCCTCCGTGGGGCCATTTTGCTGTTCATGACATGACACCCAATACTATGGGTGTCATCAAAGTAATGGACAAGAACATGAGTCTTCCCAGAAAGCTCAGAAAACTCAATGAATATTTTTCTTTTTAAGATTTATTTACTATGCATAGAAGAGCTGGTATGTAGGCCAGAGGTGTAGGTTGCAGGGCAGGGCCAGAGGGATTGTGAGAAGATTCACCAGAGACAGAGTGGGGAGCAGAACAGGTGGATCTACTGAAATACACTGCTGAGGGGAGCATGGGGGGAGAGAGTAGAGATCTGCTCATCTGCTGCTCCCTGGCCAGGGATGGGTCTTGAACTCGTGCTCAGGGGCTGGTCATAGCTTCACAGTGCTGAGACTTAACCCCTGGCACAACAAGGGAGGCCCAAGACTCAATGAGTACTTTGCCAAAAACCTGCCACTCCAGTCTTAATCATTGGTGGGAGAACATCTCAGAATTATTTATCTCATTTGGCCATTTTAGTGAAATGGGAAAATTGCTAATAATACTATGCACCATAAAAACTTCAGAAGAAAAGGAGAATTTTTGTGGGCCACTTGGTTGTGTGTGTGTGGTAGTTTTAAGTTACTTGTTTTTTAAAATTAGTACTTCATAATGAAAGCAACTTGACTAAAAACTTGTCACAAATTTTTGAGCCCATTAAAACAAAGTTTAGTGAGAGAAAATATTGTTCAGCTATTTTAAAAAAGGGTGAAACTGTGCCATTTTCAACAACATAGATGTACCTAGAGGGAATTATGCTTAGTGAAATAAGTCAACGAAAGAAAAACACATTATGATTTCACTTATACGTGTATATAGAGAAAATAGAAGAACTAAATAAAACAAAAACAAATGTTTGTGCTATAGACCAATTAGTGGTTACCAGAATAGAGGAGGGCAGAAGATGAATAAATCGGGAGGGGGGAAGATGAAGGACAATGATATGGTGAAGGATAAATTTGGAATTTTAACATTCAACTTTATATAATATATACATTTTGATTCTCAACTATGAACATCTGAAACTTATGTTATAATGCAATGTTATGTCAATAAACAAATAAAGAGCCTCCCTGATGGCCTAGGGATTAAGTCTCAGAGCTATCACCATGACTGCCTACCTTGATAGCCTGAGTTCAATCCCCAGTCAGGGAACTAACCCACATGATTCTCTGGTGAATCATCTCACCCACACACAAGTCTGGCCTACATCCCAGTTCTTCTATGCATAAATAAATAAATCTTAAAAATAAACAAATAAAATTTAAAACCATGTGCAAAGACAAATGAAAGTAATACATGATTCTAAGTCAAAGAGGACTTGATTTTAGTGGTGGTGGCAGCTGAATAACAGAATTTCTTGTCTGCTCAGAAAGCAAAACTTCAAGATTGAATCCATTTATGCTTCTTTTTCAAAAGGGAAAACTGGAAAATAAATATTTTTTAAATTAAATGAAACCTCCATTCCAATTCATATTATATAAATTGTAGTAATTAAAGTAGAATGAAGTTTTGTGTCATTACATTGTGTGTGATCAAATCTCTGCAATGTAGTGATCTGGTTTTTTTGTTGTTGTTTTTTAAAGATTTATTTATTTATGCATATGAGCTGGGGTGTAGGCCAGAGGTGTGGGGTGGTGAGAAGACTCACCAGAGACAGAGTAGGGAGCAGAACAGGCAGATCAACTGAAATACACTGCTGAGGGGAGCAGCGGGCAAGGCAGGAGAGGTCTGCTGCGCCATGTGGGAATTTTCCTGGCGGGGTATGAACTCCAGGCACAATGGCTGCCGACAGCTCCACAGCACTGAGCTTAACCCGCTGCGCTATCAGAGAGACCCTGAGATGTAGTGATTTGTAAGGCCACACGGTTAGATAGTTAGTGAGTACAACTGTCATGGTTTATGTAAGAGGCCACAGCAGAAAAGACAGTGTTTTCAATTGAAATTGGGGGAACAAGAACCAGCATTTGAAGAACTGTGTGGAGAATAGTGTTTTAGGTAGGAACAGTGAGTGTAAATTACCTGAGATGGGAAAGAGATTCTTGGCCAGGCAGAGTGGTATAAGCAGTAATGTTTCTTTTGCTGTGCAGAAGCTAAAGTTTAGCTTAGTAGTCCCATTTATCTAATAATATTTTCACTTTGTCTCCCTTGCCATTGGAGTCAAGTCCTCAAACACATCTGTAATTTAAATATAGAAAGATAGTTTTAGAGCCAATATTTAATAAATGTTTTGCCTTGGGCAAGCTACAGAGCCTCTGGATTTTTCATATGCAATGGGGATGACAATAATAATGATTCTCTTTTGTTATTATTAGAAGATTTAAATAAGATGTGCAAAGTGCTTACACTGAATGGTACCTAGCACATAGTAACATTTAGTAAATGTAAGCTGTTATTATTTTGCATCTTCTCAAAATATACATATAGGTAATATAAAATTAAAGTCTATTGATATGATCATGGGAAGGGGAAGTATAAAGGGAAGAAAAAGAGTTCTAGATACCATAGCTAACTTGAAAACCAACTCAAAACTTAGTATCTTAAAAGAGCTATTTTGTTACGTGTATTAATTCTGTGGGTTAAGACTTTACATAGAACACATGTCCATGAAGTCAGGGCCTTTGCTGGGAAGACTTGAAGGTTGGGGAGAGGGGCTAACTCAACATGCGAGAGCTAAAATAATCATCTTAAGGTATCTTCCCTTACATGTCTAGCAGTTGCCACTGACTATCAGCTAGAGCTCAGCTGGTCTGCTGCTGACCACGTAGTATAATGCACTCACCCACCTGGTGGCCCTCACTGAGACTAGTTTGGGTGTTCTCACAGCATGGGGTCCATTGCATTGGCTGGGCATCAAAGCATGATGACTGGGTCCAAAGGCTAGCATCTCAAGAGAACCAAGCAGCAGTTGTATTACTTTGGAAGTCACATAATGTCACATAGTACAACTACTTTTTAAAACCTGATCTTTACAACATTATGAGATTTGTATAATACTCTCATTTTATAGACAAGAAAGCTCAGACTCAGGGGCTAAATAATTGGACTAATTCTTCCTGATCCCAAATTCTTTGCACTTTCCATTAGTACACAATGCATTTGATTTGTTTATAAAATTATCTTCTAGAGAACATATAAAAGCACCAAGCAGACACTTCTGATCACAGTTTGAAATGGGGAAATAGATTTCAAAGTCCTATAGAAAGCTTTTTATCTGCAGTACTATATGAAAATATTCTAAATAAAAAGGAATGTAACATCCGGTCAGCAACAAGGCAAGTGGACCTTTGCAGCAGCTTTGAAAGGTGCCCCACGGGAGAACTGCTGGGACAACGTCTGTGGAGAGAAACAAATTACTGTACAAAAATGAACAAGGTAGGGGGGAAAAAACAACTTGGTACTCATATACCTCTGTTCCATGGAACAGATAAATAAAAATTCTCTAATCCTTACAACAACGAAAAAAAAAAGGCAATCCATCACACAAGGCTAAGATTAAATAATTTTGTGATGAGTATCAAATAAGAGGGAAAATCAATTAACTTATAACAAATAGAAAACAGAAATATTCAAGAAGAAGATCTATTGAGAAGAAACATAAATTTTTAGAAAAAAGTACAGATATCCAGAGGCAGCTCCAGAAATCAACAGGGACAAATGAGTAATAAAAATACAAATCTGAAAATGATGATGTTAATTAAATAGAAGAATAAATATGTTAAATCAATGTTTTTGGACTTTACTTTGTCATTACAAAATAGTCACTGACTGGGAAATTTTGCAGAAGTTTTAATTTTTTTGTTCTTAGGTCCACTTTTTTCTTTATTCTTCTTTAACTTCTTCATGACTCTAACATGAACTTTCCTTAGGGATATCCTTAGATTTACATTTTTCTCAGTATCTAAATTAATATCCATTCCAGATTTCTCTAGACAATAAAATATTTTATTGAGCCAGTGAAACTTTTTTATTTAGAAAGCTTTCTGTCATATGTTACAATAAAGGAATTTTATTACAGCTTGCTACTCAAGTCAAAAGGAATCCTGGTTATTTTTTAATTATGTGTCACACAGCACAAAACAAAACAAAGTATGGAGCTGAGCTTTGCAAAGACAACCTATTACTGGCACTTTGAAATTGTGCGTAAAGTTTTCTTAGAAATTGACTTTTACATAAGCTCTTGCTGAAGAAGCTAGGGAAATACTTCCATTCTTAAGAAAGAAAAACATTCAATGTACAGTTCCAAAGCAGAAAATGCAAAGCAAATTAAGAGCGTCAAATTACATTCTTTCCAAAAATAAGCTAGCTTTCTCTACTAAGGGAGGAAAAAATGCTTTGTTGAAACCTCTCCCAGAAACATTATTCCATAAAAAAATGCCAAATTCATCCAAGATATTAATGGCATAAATTTGGAATCCTCCTCATGATGGTAATTTTAAATGTGAGTGCACGTGCACACACACACACAAGTCAAGAAGCATAAAAGGGTGGGGTTTCTTTCTTGTTTGTGTCTTTTTTCTTTAAATTGTCTTTCTATATTACCCAAAGCCAGCTAGCATGATGCCAATCTTTCCTATTCAAAACCTTCTATATCTGAGACCTGAATTGTTAAGCTTTAAGTTCAAATTTTTAAATAACCAGTTAAGAGTATCTTACCATAGTACCATAGATAATTATAACTTAGGACATAAAAAACAGTAGTTCAAATAGTTCTATAACAAGAAATTACCAGGAGACCTGGCTTTGGCATTCATCTCTGTGTCTTCAGACCCAGGAGAGATGGCCTTACCCAAAACTGCCAAAGACCAGTCTAGACCACCCTGATTATATAAATGTACTAATCGCTCAAACCTAGTCCCGAAAAAGGGAAATAATAATTTCAGACCAATTCATAAACATCCTACGAATGATGACTACTCAAAGGGTAATACTTTGTACCATCTCCAACTTATGGTCTTCAAAATGGGGAAAAAAAGCTCTGTTTTGAAAATGAACATCACCATTCATTTTGCACTTAAGGATCTAACTTCAAATTCATTACTGAATAGAACATAATTTGAACTATTTTTTCAAGCTTCAATTTGGCACTATCAGTGGAATGCAAGAGGACAGAACTAGCAGAAACCCACACTCATCTGCTGGGGACTGCTTCAGAGAAGATTAAGATATTTTAAAAGAGCTATCTACACTGAAATGACATAGGAAATCCTCTTGTGTTAAAAACAGTCTCGTGCCTTCTAATACATTCTTTACAAGGTGTGTGTATGTGTGTGGTGTGTGTGTGTGTGTGTGTGTGTGTGTGTGTGTGTGTTATTTCGTTTGTTATCTTCAGAGCTCTGAGGGTCTCCTAGAGGCCCATCAATACCATCAGTTAAAAGAGTGATGTAGACTGTTGCATTGGCTAACACATCTGGAACTCCCCCCCACCCAAAATCCTCAATGAATGCTTCTTTCATACTGTAAACAGAGTAACATAGCAACCACTAGTTAAAAAGAAATAGTTTATTTTTTAGTTTGACAAGTAACTGTATTCTAACTTACCCAACTGCTACTAAAATTTCACTTCACTGAAAGCATTAAAAATGGTCTGTTCTTAATATATAAGATAGTCTGCCGAAGAAGCATTTATCTCACTGATAGGTTTGATGTGAAACTACTCAAGTTTTTAATTAGTCTGTTGTCTTAAATAGATAAATGATCCTACATGAAATCGTATTTACACCATTTTTTGGCACAGACTTGCTTTTCCAAAGGCATATCAAAGTTTAACGTCAAACTAGCCGGATATGCATTATCATAAATTCCAAGTGAATGATAATTGACAGTATGACCTCATGGCAACACCACAGGTACTGTTCCAAAGTGGTGCTAGCATTGTGAAAAGTGTTCAACCTAGAGAGAACTTTCTTTATTCCTCTGATATACCTAGAAACTCAGACTCATCAATCAAAATTATTTGAATAAAAAGGAAACTAGAGAGAAATAATAGTAGTAGTACAAGACACTATATATGAGGGCATTTCAAGATATTTATATTTTCACATTTATACTTTTTGCTTGTAGCTTGAGACTTAAGGCTCCCCTCCCAAGTATGATGGTGTCACAGTGACCTCCTGGGAAATAAGGACTTTCATTACCTCAAGATATATAGAGGAAATGTTTAAGACTATTATATTTAAAAGGGAAAATGGTAAAGGGACTTAAGAGGAGGTAAAGTTTCTATCCTGCACTTGAATTGGTAAAGGGTTGATGCCAGTACACTATTATATATAGGCAATATAATTCCTAGAGCAACAACTAGAAATATACATTCAGAAATACTATAGATTATTCAAAATGGAATTCTAAAAATGTTCAATATCCTACAAAAAGAAGAGGGAAAGGTCTTACTGTTTAGGTTTGGATAGTTTCTTGGTGGCCTATTCATGCTCTCCACCAGTGCAAGCTATACCGCAACCTCAACCTTCCTCTACTCTAAAGCCTGATTATAACACATTTGCCTCTACTTAATGAGTTCCACAAAAAAACACTGAAGCCTTGGGCTCGATTTTAACCAAAGTTAGTGTTAAGAAAAATAAGTCAGGGTTGATTATTTGAAGAACAGGAGGCCTGTTTTCACAGAGAGTTAATACAGTTCTGGATTAAATGAGATCACAAGAGACAAGGACACTCAAAATAAACTGAACTATAACCATCCCTTTCCTACCTCACATACACACACAGTAGCTTTTGAGATCAAGTTATCACTATGTTGATATGAAGACTTTTTCAAGAGACCCCTGAATCTAATAGTAGTAATAATCCTGGCATCTTTCATTTTTGGGGCATCGCTTACATATTACCTCTTATATATCTTGGATAAATTATCATTAATCATCAAAACAAGCTCTGGATGGCAGATATTACCTCATTTACAAGTGTGTGTCAGAGCCAGAAGTTGTTTCTGTCTGGCTCCACTCAGTGACTTTAAGGAGAATTTTATGGCAAGAATAGTTTTTTTATGCCTTCACAATGTTCTCATTAAGGGGAGATACCAGGAAAATTCTGAGATTAGGAGAGGGAATAATTGCTAACAGAAATTATAATTACAAAACTAAAAGACAATCCAAAGTAATTAGTAGCCAGGAGAGTGGACTGAATCTGTGAACAACCAGTGAAGAGAGAAGAGGAAAATGTTTAGAACCACTGTGAAGTAAGAGAGGAAGTTACCT
Organism: Scalopus aquaticus; assembly: GCA_004024925.1. NCBI lineage: Eukaryota > Metazoa > Chordata > Mammalia > Eulipotyphla > Talpidae > Scalopus > Scalopus aquaticus. The sequence continues at coordinate 119,605 of PVIJ01002427.1, read as the reverse complement.
ATCTGGAAATGGGTAGGTTCTCACACAAGGGGGGAACTTCTTTAAAAAAAAAAAAAAAAGATTTACTTATTTTTGCATACAAGAGTTGGGTATAGGCCAGAGATGGGGGTGGGGGTGGTGGTGGTGAGAGGATTCACTAGAGACAGAGTGGGGTGCAGAACAGGCTGATTGACTGAAATACACTGCTGAGGGGAGCAGCAAGAGAGACAGACAAGATCTGCTGCACCATGTCGGAAGCTCCCTGGCTGTGCATCAAAGTAATGCTGCAGTGGCTGCTGATAGCTTCATAGTGCTGAGACTTAACACATGCACCACCAGGGAGGTCCAAGGAGGAACTTCTTTTTTTTTTTGGTATTCTAATTTTTTTTTAATTTATATCCTTTATATTATTGTGTAACACCCTGTAGGTTTCCCACCACCAATTCACCCGTGAACCATCACCAAAGTCCCTTGTGCTCTTTCTCCTCTATTTTGGTCTCTCTTCCTCCCCCTCACCTGTAGAATGTCTCTTATTTGTGGTCGTCTGCTAGTTTTTGCTTTTGTTGTTTTGTGTGCTATTTTCTCTTTCTGATTTCTCATTTGGCTCTCTTAGAGTCCTTCTATAAGTGATATCATTTGATATTTTTCTTTTTCCTTCTGGCTTATTTCACTGAGCATGATCCCTTCTAGCTCCATCCATGTTGTTGAGAATCGCATTAGTTTATCATTTTTGATTGCTGACTAGTACTCCATTGTAGACATATACCATATTTTCTTGACCCAGTCATCAATTTTTGGGCATTTGGGTTGTTTTCATGTTTTAGCTATTGTAAATAGTGCTAAAATAAACATAGGTGTGCATGTGACCTTTTGGATTACTGTTTTTGTGTACTTTGGGTATATTCCTAGGAGTGGAATTACTGGGTCGTACGGAAGCTCCATTTTTAGTTGTTTGAGAATCCACCATACAGCTTTCTATAGAGATTGGACCAGTTTTCAGTCCCACCAACAGTGTAGGAGATTCCTTTTCCTCCACATCCTCACCAACATTTGTTGTTTTCTGTTTTCTTAATGTGTGCCATTCTTGTTGGTGTAAGGTGGTATCTCATTGTAGTTTTTATTTTCATTTCCCTGATTATGATGGATGTTGAATATTTTTTCAAATGTCTGTTTGCCATTTGCATTTCTTCTTTGGAGAAGTGCCTTTTAAGTTCTTCCGCCCATTTTTTGCTTTGTTTTTTGCTTTGTTTTTGTTGAGTCATGTGAGTTCTTTGTAGATTTTTGTGATCAGACCCTTGTCTGTTGTATAAAGTGTAAATATTTTCTCCCAGTCAGTGGGCTGCCTATGTGTTTTGGTGAATGTCTCTTTTGCTGTACAGAAGCTTTATAGTTTGATGTAATCCCAGCTGTTTATATTTTCCTTCACTATCTTTGCTTTGGGGGATGTGTCTTTAAAAATGTTACTAAGATGTATGTCATATAGTGTTTTGCCTATGTTTTCTTCTATATATTTTATGGTTTCAGGTCTTATTTCCAAGTCTCTTATCCATTTTGAATTGGTTTTTGTGCATGGCATGAGGTAGTAGTCTAGTTTCATTTTTCTGCAGGTAGTCGTCCAGTTTTCCCAGCACCATTTGTTGAACAAACTGTCCTTGTTCCATTGCATGTTCTTTGCACCTTTATCAAAGGTTAGCTGTCCATATATATGTGGGTTGATTTCTGGGTTTTCTATTCGATCCCATTGGTCTGTGTGTCTATTTTTGTTCCAGTACTATGCAGTTTTAATTATTATGGCTTTGTAGTATAGTTTGAAGTCTGGGAGGGTGATACCTCCATTCTCCTTCTTTTTGGTGAGGAGGGCTTTGGCTATTCGAGGTTTTTTGTGGTTCCATATGAACTTCATCAGTATTTGTTCTATCTCTTTGAAAAATGTCATTGAGATTTTTATTGGAATAGCGCTGAATCTATAAATTGCTTTCGGTAGTATGGCCATTTTGATAATATTAATTCTTCCAGTCCATGAGCAGGTGATATCTTTCCATTTCTTTGTGTCTTCCTCTATTTCTTTTAATAGTGTTTTATAGTTTTCTTTGTATAGGTCCTTTACCTCTTTTGTTAGGTTTATTCCCAGGTATTTAATTTTTTTTGTTTGTTTCGATTGTAAAAGGGGTAATTTTCTTGATTTCCACTTCTTCAGATTGGTTATTTGCATATAGGAAAGCTACTGATTTTTGTATGTTGATTTTGTAACCTGCTACTTTACTAAATTGATTATTTTGATTAGATTTTCTGTGGAGTTTTTCAGGTTCTCTATGTAAGTTATCATATCATCTGCAAATAATGATAGCTTTACTTTGTCTTTCCCTATTTGTGTGCTTGTATGCTTTTCTCCTGTCTTATTGCTCTGGCTAGGACTTCCAGTATTATATTGAAAAGCAGTGGTGACAGTGGACAACCTTGTCTTGTTCCAGTTTTCCAGGGAAAGGCTTTCAGTTTTTCAGCGTTAAGAATGATATTGGCTATGGGTTTGTCATATATGGCCCTTATTATGTTGAGGAATGTTCCTCTATCCTAGAATTTCGAGAACTTTCATCATAAATGTATGTTGAACTTTGTCAAATGCTTTCTCAGCATCCATTGATACGATCATATGGTTTTTATGTTTCTTTTTGTTGATGTGTTGGATTACATTTATTGATTTTCTGATGTTGAACCATCCTTGTGCCCCTGGGATAAATCCCACTTGGTTATGGTGAATTATCTTTTTGATGCATTGTTGGATTCTGTTAGCTAAAATTTTATTGAGGATTTTAGCATCAGTGTTCATTAGAGTGATTGGCCTGTAGTTTTCTTTTTTTGTGTTGTCCTTGTTCAGTTTTGGTAATAGGGTAATGTTGCCTTCGTAGAACGTATTTGGTAATATTCCTTCCTTCCCAATTTTTTGAAAGAGTTTGTGTAAGATAGGCACTAGCTCATTTATGAATGTTTGGTAGAATTCATTTGTGAATCCGTCTGGTCCTGGGCTTTTGTTTTGGGGGAGTGTTTTGATTACTCTTTCTATTTTGGTGCTTGTAATTGGTCTGTTTAGGTGCTCTATGTCTTCTTTATCTAATTTTGGATGATTATATTTCGGTGCTTGTAATTGCTCTGTTTAGGTGCTCTATGTCTTCTTTTTCTAATTTCGGATGATTATATCGTTCTAGGAATTTGTCCATCGCTGCCAGATTGTCAAACTTGTTTGCATATAGATTTTCATAGTAGTCTCTGATTATTTTTTTATTTCTCCTGAGTCAGTTGTAATTACTCCTTTTTCATTTATGATCCTATTTATTTGTGTTTTCTCCTGTTTTTCCTTCATGAGTCTGGCTAGAGGTTTGTCTATTTTGTTTATTTTTTCAAAGAACCAACTTTTGGTTTCGTTGATCTTCTGGATTGTTTTTTTGATTTCCATTTCATTTATTTCTGCTTTGGTTTTTATTATTTCCTTTCTTATACTGGCTTTTGGGGTTTTTTTGTTGTTGTTCATTTTCTAGTTCTTTGAGGTGGGAGATTAGATTGTTTCTTTGAGTTGTATCTTGTTTCTTGATGTGAGCCTGTATTGCTAAGTACTTTGCTCTCAATACTGCTTTTTCTGTGCCCCATACATTCTGGAAAGTGGTGTCCTCATTATCATTCAACTCCAAGTATTTTTTAATTTCTTCTTTGATCTCCTCATTAATCCAATGGTCTTCCAGTAGTGTAGATTTCAATCTCCATGCAGAGGGAGGGCCCCAAGGAGGAACTTCTTAAATGTTTTTTAGGTAGGAACCAATCATAGGTGGGAATTCTAGGATTTGTCCATGGCAGGTATCTGAATGCTACTTGGTTGTATGGGGACAATTGAAGTAATGAGTCTTACAAATTCTGATATGTTAACTGGGTTTCTATTCACTGCTTGAGGATTCTTAACCCTCTTACTGTTTTTGCACATCCAAAGCAAGCTAGACGCAGTCTCAGATTTCCCACCCAATCCTCACCTGCAGTCTTTCAATGTCTGAGGCAACAGTCTCTTAAAGAGTAGACAATTTAGGATCCTGTCCTGTCTCGCACTAAAGCAGTGTTTGGTAGGCTCTTTAAGTCCTCTGCACCTATTTCCCTTTTTAGTAAATAAAAAATCTAGGGCAATTGATCTCTAAAATCATTCTCAAATGTAAAACCTTATAACTGATAAAAAATTTTTAGAAACTAATCTCTGTTCCTAATTGTTTGAAAAGCAATTATTTGAATTATAAATAACTCATGACATCTCATGATATTCATAATTCATATTGACTTCTGGGGCTTTACTCAATGCACCAGTGATTTTTGTGAATGTCAACACAACTTCACAATGACCAATCTTTGTAATTTTTTTACTGTTTTATTGTTGTTTAGTTATTTTAAATGTCTAGAACACACATTAATGTCACTTTTTTCTCAAAGAATATTTGTTTTTCTATTTTTGGTTCCATGGCCATAAACGTCTCTTTCCACAGCAACCAAATCTTTTATATTTTGTCTCCCAGTGATCATTAATGGAAACCACTACAAAGGATATTGATGGAGCAAGACTAACAAGTCACCATGATGAAAAATACAACTCATTACCTTTCAAATATATGGGAAAAAAAGAAATTAAAAGGGTAGAGTTGAATAAAATTCAATTTTTGAAGATACTGAATAACGTGGTATCCTAGATTCTCTAAGATTTGAAATACTGTATATACTATGCTATATTCAGTTCAAAACTAGATTTTAACAGGCTATGAGTGTGAAAAGTTTCTTCCTATAATCAGAATAAAACCTTTCATTCAGATACTTAATATGAGGGATCTGTGCTGTTTGTAGCCTTATGTAGAATATAAGTATGACAAATATTTTTGAAACATATATAATGGCTAAATGTTGGAAGCTACTTCCTGTTTCATATGGTGTGGGAGAAAATTTATAAGTCATTCATTAGAAAAACAAAATTGTCACAGAATATATTGATTGTCTTTCACGCTGAAAAAAAAAAGAAAAGAAAAATACTACTCAAATCATAAGGCCCCCCAGCACTGATTCAACATCTTTGTGAAACAAAGTGAGGGCCAGCAGCTCAGCTCCAGATACCAAGGATCTGGAGAGATACCACCCTCGGAGCCACGTTTTTCCTTGAGTCAAGCAAGTGGGTAGATAATAGCTGCCCTTCTTTTAACAGCACTTATAAGAATTAAATGAGGGCCTACCTGGTGGTGCAAGTGGTTAAGTCTCAGCACTATGAAGCTATCTGCAGCAGGAGCTCTACCCAGCCAGGGAGCTTCCCACATGGCACAGCAGACCTCTCCAGTCTCACCTGCTGCTCTCCTCAGCAGTGTACTTCAGTGAATCCACCTGTTCTGTTCCCCACTCCGTCTCTAGTGAATCCTCACACCACCCTCCATAGCTCTGACTTGCACCCCAGCTCTTGCATGCATAAATAAATAAATCTTTAAAAAAAAATTTAATGATATGATGTAAACAGAATAACTTTGTGGACACAGATGCATAAATGAGGTAAAAGTAGCTTTCTCTTTTGGAATGGGCTTCCCATTATCATATCAACTAAATAGTGGGCTGATTCTATAAAATATCTACTTTGGTGAAATTTACATTGAACATTTTTCAAAATATCCTAAAGATAGATAGATAGATAGATAGATAGATAGATAGATAGATAGATAGATAGTATGTATGTATATAACAGTAATGATGCACCTTGCAAAAATTTTTTTATAAAAATGTCTGAAAAAAATGCTTGGTTAAACAAAGTTAAACAGACTTCTTTCTGTAAGAACATTAAGCCTTTAATATAGTGATAGGTAATGTTCTAAGGCACTGTATAATATGGTGATTTCCAAGCTCATTTTCCTACAGAATCACTTTTCTAAGGAACATCTCTTGGCAGTAATGCCCAGTGAGTATCATTAGGAAACGGAGAACTAATACAGTTTATTTTCTTATTCAACTTGCTGAATGAAGCAGAACCTATTCAGCTCTATGTGCCTCAGAGCTGGAACTCCAGACAGACACATAGAAAGAAGCCAAAGTGGCTGACACTGATTCCAGCTGCGCTAATCACTATTCTAATATTAAAATAAATACGACTTCTAGGCAGAAGGTATTTTAGAGGCAATACATATTTCAGCTTCCAGAATTTAAAGTAAAACCACAGGAAAGGGGCAGTCATTTGGCCCCAATTCACCATCCACATCACCAGAGCTGTTTTCCTTTCTCAGTCCTTCACCCATATTCTATATCCCATGTTCTAACTAATCCCGTCTCTTTTTCATTCAAAACTTAATATCCTAAATTTTCTGGGACACAATCAGGATCCTAGTGAAAGACAGCACATCACAGTAAATAAGAACTTGGCAGCCAGACTGGCTGGATTCAAGCCTTGGCCTCTGCAGCTACAATTTACTAGTTGGGTGGCCTTGGGCGAATTCCTTCACTTCCATTGGCCTAGGTTTCCTCCAGTATAGAGTAAATAGAATAATACCGGTAAGCTCGCTTTTTAAATTTAATGACAATAAATGTGAATAAATCCCTTGCAGTTCATATTCCCATGACTTACTTTCCAAATATCAAGAATCAATAGGACATTATAGAAACATATATTCCACTCAAGCAACAAACATTTATTGAGAACTTACAGGTGCCGGAAGCTGTTGTTTACACAACATTGGCTAAATCATGGAGTGAGTGACTCATTACCTATAGAACCAGATGTTAATGAAAATATCTTCTCTCTCCTGCCATATTGCCGATTGTTATCAAGTCACTGATATTCTTTGCACAAGCTTCCTTCTTTGTTAAACTGCCCCCCTCCCTGCTTCATGAGACTAGAACTATTCATAAGATTATATTACTAAAGTGTTTGCATTTCCTCAAAAGGAAAGTTTAACTGAAAACCAGTCTACTTATCAGTAAAGTGTCAAGGGACTGATTTCCAACTGCAATGCCTGCTTTGTTGTTCATTCATTTTCTTGCCTTGGAAATTTAATAAACTTTATCTAAAAGGTCATGAGTCCTTCCTGAATAGCAGCACCAAAGGTATTTGGATAGCATTTAATATTTAGCCAACCCTTTACAATTTTACTGTTTATTTTCCTCCTAGCAACCCAATGTAGTTCATTACTACTGTAATCTTTAGAAATGGTAAGTTGAGGCCCCAATGCATACAAAATTTAAGTGTAACCACCAATGTTACCCTTACTCTAGAAGTCAGGTGAAAAGTAAGTCATCAAGTTGAATAACATTGTAAGCTTTTACATTTTATCCCTTAATTGTAACTGACCATGTAAAAAAGATATTTAAGTCTAACAAGAAAAACTCATATAAAATAGGAACCCAGTGGCATACAATAAAAAATATTACTGTTATTTAATATGAAAGCAATTCTTTACTTTCTTTAATATCTTCTTCCCCTTATTTAAATTACCTGCTAAATGACCCATACAATATGCTACGTTACATCATGCTAATATGAAATTACTTAAAAAGAGAAAAAGTAGGCAATTATAAACCTTAGGTTAAAAAACAAATGGGATAGATAGAAACTAGATGTTGGAGGGGAGACTGATATAATATCCACAGATGTCAAATTATAATGCTGTATACCTGAAACTGATATAATGATATAAATCAACATCACCTCAATAAAACTTTATCAAAGAGTTAGAAAAAAATAGAAAAATTGTAGTGGGAGTAAGAACAGTACCTCACCCATAGAATTGATTTTTTTTTTAAATAGGGCCTCAGTAAAAGTGAATTCCAACTCCACAGACTTTCCTGTTTGATTTTTTTAATTCAAAAGCAATCTGTTTCTCTAAAGTAAGATTTTCAAGCATAGCTATCCAAGAATACATCAGAGTCATTCCCTTCAACTTCAGCTGGGCCCATACTGTTCATAGCTCATTTACACACTTATTGAGTCTTATCCATGTAACTTCCTGTTTTGAACCTTTTCCTTCTCTGATTCCCAACTTCACTCAAACAACTAAAGCCACTTGCTATTTGCAGAGATAAAAACCAACCACACGGGGCTCTATGATATTTCCTCCTCTACTGCCCCAAATTTCCATCACAGCTAAAGAAAAGATATTCTACCTTCTTGTTCCAGGAACACCCTAACACTAAATTTCCTCCACCCCTTCATTATGGCTCCTTGTTTACCTTCAATTTCTCCAGTCCTTTGGGACACTTTTCCCATTTGCTTTAACAAGTTCACATGGGCTCCATTCTAAAGGAAATCTTCAGCAGCCCTGCTGTGCCTTCAAGCAAACATCCCCTCTCTTGTCACCATTTTTTGAGTTAACAGAATTCCATTTTTCAAAAAAATTACTAGCCAATTTTGTTTTCAAACCCTGAAAACTGACTTTTGTTCTCAATTATCTACTTTCATATCATATATCAGGACATATTTATTCATTCAGCAAATACTTTTGGAGCATGAATTATGTTGGGTGCTGGGAATACAGTAGTACATTAGATTTTACAATCTAGTAGGAGAGTCAGCTAAGAAACAATAAACAAATAAAAAACATTGGCAAACAATGAGATACACTATGAAGAAAGCGAGCAGATAAATTGTTGGATAATAGTAAGAACAGCCTAGCTACTTGGATGCAATGGTCAGAGATTTTCTGAAATGGTGGCAAAAAATAGTCAATTATTCTAAGACTACAAGGTGACTCTTTAAAGTACAGCAATGAGATCTACAAAGACCCAAGGCAAAAAAAAAAAAAAAAAAAAAAAGAACTTGAAGCATTTCAAGAATTACCGGGTTCCTTTCAGCAGATACGGAATAAAGTGAAGGACCAAGGACCCTAGTCATAGACCTACCAGCGTCAGGTACGCATTGCGTGCTCATATTCTGCTGCCAGCTTTCGCAGGAATCTCCTACAGCCAGTAGGAAAAATTATCTGGAAGCAGGAGTTAAGTTCAATCAAACACTTCCAAAAGAGAGGCCTAACATGGAGGACCAGAGCACCCAGACAAGTAAAGCACAGTGTGGAAATACTCAGAGGCAGACCATATTCAGAGATTCCCAGGGACTGCATGAGGGAACTCTATGAGCTGATAGCATAACCCCAGTTATTGAATGTTGGTTCCAAAAAAAGGTCTGGAAGAGCAAATTGATGCTTTATTTGGGGGGGTCAAGACAGAAGATGAACCTGGCACAGGGACAAAAAAGAACACTCAAGCAAAGGAAATCACACATAAATCTATTTCTCAAAATTGAGGTGACAGGGAAACTATGTATTGAGTATGAAGTAGAAGTCCAGTCCTCAATGAGGCTACAAGATTAGTGTCTGGGTAAAGGAGTTATAACTTGATTCTGAGTGTCCCTGTGCTCAGCAAGAAACTCCTTTTCCCTCCCACCTGAGGCTAGGATTGGTCCTGAAGACGGGGTGCAGCTGGACTACTGAGTCTGAGCTTTTGAATTATGGAGAGCAAATTGCAAGTTCAGATAAAAGAAACAATTTTTTCCAAAACAAAATCAGGACCTCCCTGGTGGCACAATGGGTTAAGCGCAACACTATGAAGCTATCCATAGCCACTGCAGCATGAGTACCCACCAAGGAGCTTCCCACATGGCACAGCAGACCTCTCCTGTCTTGCCCACTGCTCCCCTCAGCAGCATACTTCAGTAGATCTGCCTGTTCTGCTCCCCACTCTGTCTGTGGTGAAACCTCTCGACATTCCACACCTCTGACCGACACCCCAGCTTGCATGCACAAATAAATAAATCTTAAAAAAAAAATCAAAAATCTCCTTGCTTCCAGATCTTGTGGCCTTTTACCAGTATTTCCCACCGCCCCTCAGACACAGTATGCCCTGACCATATTTATTGTTTCACTTAGCTTTATATGACTTAAAATCTTACAGTACAATACTCAGCCCATTGTCCCACTAAACTGCCAATCCACTCCGTTCTACCTCTTCTGCCCCCTTCTCTTCATTTCCACTGATACAATCCATGTGAAGCTATAATATCAAGTCATGTTTTCTACAACCTTTGCTCCCCATTCAAAACAGACAAAAAAAAAAAAAAAACCCAGAACATTTCTTACTTAAAAGCTCAGATTGAATCATACCAGTTGCCTTGTAGAACACCAATGATTTCTATCACTGGCCAAGTAAATATAAACTATTCACTGGGCATTCTGCATATCCTCATGCTCTGGGTACAGCTGGAGTTTGGGAGTTTTGCTCCTTTTTGTCCTCTACCCATACTTTATGCTGCAAATAAATGAATGATATGCATGCTTCTCTCTCCCCTCACTCATGCATATTCATTGAATCCATCTGAGCGTCAGGCACCATTCTAGTACTGGTCATTTGCTGGTGAACAAAACAAAGAAGGAGTCAAGGAGTTGGTCTACGCCAGTGGCTTTCAAATGTTCAAGACTTTTTACCAGCAGTTCACTGTGTAAGACACAATAAGGGCCTCCCCGGTGGCGCAGCAGTTAAGCGCTGCGCTGTGGAGCTGTCGGCAGCGGCGACGTGAGTGCAAAGCCCGGCCAGGGAGAATCCCACATGACGTGGCAGGCCTCTCCTGCCTCGCCCGCTGCTCCCCTCAGCAGTGTATTTCTGATCTGCCTGTTCTGCTACCCACTCTGTCTCTGGTGAACCCTCTCACCGCCCCACGCTTCTGGCCTGTACCCCAGCTTGTACGTATAAATAAAAAAAATAAATAAATAAATCTTTTTTAAACAAAAGACACAATAAGCAAGATCGTTTTGAATAAGATTTGGGGCAGCCTACTTTTTTTCTCCCACCAGAGGATCCTTCTTAGATTCTGCAAAATATCTTAGGCACCTCTGATGTTCATATGCTGTGCTTCAAAACACATACACACAAAGACACACACATACTCACCTACACATACGCTTCTAACAGTAGACCATAAATTTCCTCAAGTTTTGCCAACTACTTTGTGTGTGTTGTCCTTTGATGATAAGTTCCTTCATGCAAACCCTGGACCAAACTTTACTTGATAGCAGCTAGTCCCCCATAAAAGATTTATTTTTTTTACAATTCAAGCACACATTGAATCAGCAAATTCACTGGTGGTTTAGTAATTCTTACGTTACCGATAAAAACGGACAACCCTACAATAGTACTATAGCTTCTGAACAAATCAAACATCTCTAACTTCCTTTTATATTGTGTACTACAGATTCTATTTTTTTTTAAAGATTTATTTATTTATGCATACAAGCTGGGGCATAGACCAGAGGTGTGGGGTGGTGAGAGGATTCACCAGAGTCAGAGTGGGGAGCAGGACAGGAGATCAACTTAAATACTGCTGCTCAGGAAAGCAGCAGGCAAGGCAGGAGGTCTGCTGCACCATGTGGGAATCTCCCTGGGTGGATATTGAACTAATGCTTCAGTGGATCTGGATAGCTTCATAGTGCTGCACTTAACCCCTTGAGCCACCAGAGAGGCTCAATGTGTACTACAGATTCTAAGCCTTAGAAAGACTGTAAAAATTCTACAGACACAGGTGAGATAGAGATAAAAATTAAGTTATAATTTCCAAATGACTTGAAAGCACACAGTTATTTTTAATGTATTACACATACATATTCTTGCTTGGGGCCTCCCTAGTAGCCTAGGGGTTAAGTCTCAGCGCTATCATCTCTACAGCCTGAGTTCCATCCCGTGCCAGGGAGATGACTCACATATGGCACAGCAGATCTCTCCAGTCTCACCTGCTATTACTCTTAGTAGTGTATTTCAGTAAATCCACCTATTTTTTTTAAATTGATTTACTTTTGCATAGAAGAACTGGGGTGTAGGCCAGAGGTACAGGGGGTGAGAGGATTCACCAGAGACAGAGTAAGAAGCAGGGCAGGCAATCTACTGAAATACACTGTATTTCACAAGTGAGAGAGAAGAGGTCTGCTGCCATTTGGGTTAGATCCCCTGTGCTGTCATGGTGATAGCGGTGAGACTTAACCCCTAGGCCACCGGGGAGGCCCCCTTATAAATCATTCTTAATGGAGAAAGAAGTTGTGCTATTTGGTTACACAAGTATCAACTGTCAATGAAGACAGTGTAACTATCACAGAAAGAAATAATGGCAGGAAAAGGGGAAGAGGAGTGAATTCGTTGCTTGGGACAATATGCAACATTGGATTCCAGACACTGTTCTTAGTACATTAGAGATGTCAACTCATTTGTTCTTTTAAAACACCACAATACTAGTTTCTTCCTCATTTACCCATAAGGAAGCAGCTATTTTATCCCTTATTTACCTAAAGGAAGCTGACCCATAGTAAGACTAAGAAATTCACACCAGGTCCTTCACCTAGTAGTCAGGATTCAACCACGGAGCCTCAGGCTCTTCACACCATCAAGGAGCCAAACCATCCAGTCCACAGCAGGGTGCTAATGACTTCAGCTCAGCACAAGATGCATTTTGCAGATGCTTTTGTTCCCATATTCTCAAATTACCAGTAAATTTTCTCTCCCAAAATGTATCTCCCATGCCAGAAATCCTTTCATTAATAAAACTTGATATGTGTGTGAGTCCTCTTCTTCCCCACCTTTGCCTTATTTAGAGCATACCTAGGGAGCAGGATTTTGTCTCACTCTCTGTATCTCTGCGAGTATAGCATACCACCATGCATGCATTTAAGAAAAAAAGCCATTTTCTATGCTCAAGCAGTCTAAATTATTTCTGAGTCTTGAAGGAAAACGTTTATTTTCAAACATCCTAGAGAAGCAAAGGGACAACAACGTGAAAGCAGCATCAGCCAGGACCAGGGCAGGGACGGGTCCAACAGCAGGGGTGCAGGACACGCAGGCCCGGTCTGCTGAATATAAGGTTGGGGGAGGGGGTTTCAGTGAGAAGTTTCACAGCTTCTGCCATGCCTAAGGTTGACCCTGGGAACAAAAAGTGGCCTCTCCCAAACCCTCTCACAATGCTGCTCCACCCTTTAGGCCATAGAATGTTTCCTCGAAAATTAGAGCACTTTTACCTGACATTGTCAGTTCCATGGACATGGGACCTCATGCCTTGTGCTGTACCAGGAAATCACTAGAGCCCCGTGGAATCTCTGGCTTGCTGGACTCCTACTCTTCCTCCCCACTTCACCTGACCCCAGTTCTCTCAGTTCCAGCAAATGGCCCCTCCACCCCTTGAGAACTCCTGCCTTAGTTCTTTTGCCTTTACTGTCACCTCTTCTGGGCTGGCTCCCTTGTCACTTCTGTGAGGTGTCCCTCAGCAAGCTGTTTGAAATGACACACACCCACAACCTGTGTTCCATGCACCCTCCATCCTACTTACCTCCATCTTATTTTCCTCCATCCTACTTACCTCCATCTACACACTAGATGCTTTACTAATTTATTTTATTGTCTACCTTTCTGCACTAGAATGTAAATTCCATGGAGCCATGCATTTTGCTGTTTCACTCACTGCTGAAACTTCCGTTCCTGTGAAATACCAGGAAGTGGTAGTTGTGTCATGATTATTTTTCAACTAAATAAAGTTTCCTCACCTTTGTTAATAATTCATCACCAACAAAAATACTTAAGCACCAGGCACATACAGATGTGTGGGTATACATACATACATATAGATGGACAAATTAAAGAGACATAGTATAGACAAAATATATAAATTACATACATGTGCATGTGTACACACACACCTGGACTGTATATACATGTATTAGGAACATGAATAGTATTAAGCACTGAGTGTTCTTGGAATAAAGAACTCACATCCTGGGAAATATCATAATTCACCTTCTATCCCATCAGTTTACTTCCTTCGATGTTTACTCTGGGGCACACACATCCTGAATATTATCATTTCTTACTCCAAGGATAAACACATCAAAGCAGGAAATAGGGGCCTTTTGCGTCTTTCGCGAGAATTAGGTGGTGGTGCTGTTCTACCCACCCTGAATCTGGCCTCTGTCTGGGCCCCCATCTGCTGCCAGCTTTGCAACCACCACCTGACCCATCCCAGGCTCAGTGCCAGCTCCTCGCCTCAGCTACGGCCCTTCCCTGGGTTCCCTCTCACCAATCGATGCAAGTAAATTCAGCACTGGCTCCACCAGGACTTTAAACAAAGTCACTCCTGCATTACCGTGGTAATAATCTCCTTAGATGACACCCTCTGTGCTGTCCCACAGGATCCTCTTTTCCAGGGAGGAAATACTGAGTAAAAAGCTATCATGAGAGCTTGCAAATCAATCCAGACCTGGAGATTACAGGAGGCTGGGTTGCTGTTACACGCAATTCCTACTGATGAACGTTCCAGAGAACGTTCAAAAGTACCAAGTAACTTCAGGAAAACATAAGAACTAAAACCGAGAACTCTGCTGAAATTAGGGCCCTGGGAAAAGGTGCTAGAACATTCTACCCCGAGATCAAGAAATGCAGAACAACTTGTCTTCTGCAGAGATTTAGTAAAGAAAATCAAGATAAAATAAAACATGACCTCGTGAAAAAGCAAAACTCTATGCCTACTCTTTGTGTGGGTGTGAAAATAAAGTTGACACTAGCTTCATTATGCTGGAATTTTCTAGAGCAGACAATATAAAAATGGCCCTGGACCAGAACACCACTCAGACACCTGCTTGATACAAACTCAGTACAAAGGATTCCTACAAAATATAATCCCAATGGGAGATGAGTTCACAGATTAAAAGTACAGAATTTTGCAACAAAATGTCCCCTCAAGAGAGAAACAACAAGCAAAACAAGCACTGCCAATTTAAATAGGCATGTTTTAAATTATTAAAGAAATTTTTAAAAGAAAGAATAAAGGTAGAATACTATAACAATAAACAGATGGGTTGAGAAAAAAAACAATGTAACTTCTAGAAATAAAAATAAAACCATTGAAAGTTGATAAGAGCATACATCACTCTGGTGCTCTCTGGGAGGATTTGGAAGTGATTCCACCTGCATTCGATAAAAGGAAACTTTCCCAGGATGTCAAAGGACAACACGCTGCCACAATTCTAGCAATGGGAAGAAACAATAATCCTCTTGAGAGCTGGGTGGCACTAAACAAAAGAGGACTCACATAAGAGGGTGCTGCCTCACTTCTGGCTTACACAACTTCATGTCATAACAGAGCCCTCTGCCTGGTAAATACAGCGGTGCCCTTGGAAAAAACACTCTGGGGTAGCAAGTGTAGCTGCTGGGGCAGATGCTGGGAGCATAAACAGGTCACAGGGTACTGGGTCAGGTTGTTGGGAGCAGGAAGCACTATCTCATTTCTCCTCCTTGGTATTAAGCACTTTGAACAGGTTTGACACTGGAACAACTTCTTTCTTGAACTTTAAATGACAAGACAGATTAAACTATGCATTTTTGTGGCCATATCTTTCATGCTGACCTATGCTTGGAAAAAAATAAAAAACTCTTTGTTCTTCTCCAACACCCCAGCATTCTGGCAATTAGCTAGCATAAACTGGCCCCCTGGGCATCACTTTTTTGCATTGGTAACTTCCTTCTTCTGAACTTAATAAATCTTTGTTGTATTATTGCCTAACCTGAGATGTTCCTCCAGAGTGCCTGGCAAAGGAGAAGACAGACATGAAGCCAGGACTTCAGAATGGTGTGCAAAATCCTCTTCTGAAAGCTGTCTCTTTTTAAAATGGTGAATTAGTGTCAAAAGAAATACAACTATTTCTGGTATGATATGCTTTGGGATTCATATTTTCAGGTTAATCTTTCTTCGATCGCATATGCCAGAATAAATATTACATTATTTTGTACATGATCTCTGGTTTACTCTAGCTCAGAACATGTAGTTAGTCAACAAAGGGAGGCAGTTTTGCCAAAATTCAGTAGCATAAACTGTTCAAGTGGTTACCAAAGTAACAACTCAAACCACTAGAAGTAAGAATTTCTTAGTCACTTAAAGGAGTAATTTTATAGAGAAAATTCTTCATAAGATTATTGTGTTAGTTTAATCTCAAAGTAATCATTTTACGCCCTTTCATTCACATTTTATAATCCAGTGGTACTAAGTTATCTAAATGAATCTAATTGGCAAAATCATACAGTTAAAGTTGGTAAAGTCTACAAATGGTGCTACAAGGAAAGTGCTTTAACTGTGGCAATCAATTCACCCTAACGAATAGAAGAATACAGAACAAAAGATGAGGGATCAATTATATTTTGCGACTATCATCCTTAATAAATTAGCACCATCATAAAACTGCAGAAACCATAGATTCTTAATTACAATTTAAGATATACACTAAAATGTATTGCTTTAAAAATTTTACTAGTATATACAAGAGTTAATTTTGGCTTCATTTCCTTCCCCCATCTTCAGGAAATCTTGTTTCCAGTTTACTAATCTAATCTGAGCTGTAAATGAGGCCCATTTTGAATATGTCACATAAAACTCAGTGAAAGCACTATAAGGAAATGAAGATTACCATTTAAGAGCAGAATGAAGTGAGTCTGAGAAGAGTTAGTGAAATGAAGCAGGTAGGACAAATCTTTAAGTTATAAATATGATACCCCTGTATTTATCCATGATTTTGTGCTTAAAAGTTAAAATCACCTGAGAGGTAATTTCAGTTTTTTAAACAGAGTAACTTGAATGATTCCATGTGGAAATGTTCTAATAGAATAGCTGTATTTTTTGCCTTGGATACATTGAAATATCCCTTAAGTCATGTTTATAGTCTCAGGTAATTCACTAAATTAATCAAATGGTTTAATATTTATAGTAATTAGTAGTAGAATTTTTCTTATACTAAAGAGACTTATTTGGCAACCCAACATAATAGAAAACTGGTTCTACTGTAATTAAAATACACTTCTAAAATTACAGCCTAAATATTCTCTGAATCAGAACTCATTTTCCCCCATTGTGCAGAGTCTGAAAAGGCTATACAGAACGAACCACTGTGATCTTTTCCTGTAAGCATAGATTAGAAAAATGCAATGTGAAGAACACAGCAATGTTTAGTCTTGAAATGATGACGAGGTCTTAAAGAAATCAGGAAGAAGGTAAATGTGACAAGTTTCTTCTCTGTTTGCTTTCAGGGCTGACCTATTGCTGAGGACTATAAGAACAGGGTTATTACAGTGAGTCATTTGGCCAACCCAGGCAAACAGAAGAACTCGGAGAACATAAGTACGTGTTACTCTTTCGTTGGTACTTGGCTTTAAGGACAAAAATTTCAAACTGGATAGTGCAAAATGTGCCAAAAGAGCAACTTGTGAATGCAATGACTGAGTCCATTTCTTTACATAACAATTATAAAAATATTTACAAAAATCCCAGATTTATCAAATTCTGATTTTTAAAACCAATTATTTCATTTGGAAAGACAATGTAACAGAGTAATTTAGTATAAAAGACACATGTAGAACTCTCAAAGCAAATTTGGAATCAAAGGTCACAGAAAGATTATTTTTATTTTCTATGAAATATATTCAATCATATGGATACAAAAAAAATTGAGGTCTTGGAAAGTAATGATTTAACAAATGAGAAAATTATAAGCTTAAGAGTGCTTTCCTTTTGAGTCCATTTGTTGCCCAGTAAAGTATTGATTTTACTTTACTGGGCAACAGTGGATTCAAGTTATTAAAATTGGTTTTTTTTTTTTAAGATTTATTTTTATTTATTTATGCATCAAGAACTGGCATGTAGGCCAGAGGTGCAGGGCAGGGAGGTGGTGCAAAGATTCACCAGAGACAGAGCAGGGAGCAGAACAGAGCGGGGAGCAGAACTGAAATACACTGCTGAGGGGAGCAGCGGGTGAGACAGGAGAGACCTGATGCACCATGTGGGAAGCTCCCTGGCCGGGGATGGAACTCATGTTGCAGTGGCTCTGGACAGCTTCATAGTGCTAAGACTGAACTCATTGTGCCACCAGGAATGCCCCAAAATGGTTTTTGCCTGTTAAAGAAAACATCACAAACCTGAAGCAAAACATTACCTTAGATAGTATAGCATGTGTTCTATTTACCCAGCTAATATTAATACAAAATATATTTGTTACTTTCATATTATGTGGGTATTCATTTAGCGCCATCCGTTACAAAACACTTGCCTTTCAGTGTACAGACAACTAGGTAAAGAAACACTCTAGATGTGACAAAATAATCTGCTTATACTAGATAGGAAAATAATGATATAATAGTTTTAAATGAATATAGGTTTAAAGAATATCAGAAGAAATTTCATAGAAATTAAGTCAGTTATCTCAGAAGGTAGGATTTGGCTTTCCAAAATGTTGGCTGCATGCTGAGGAAGGAATGACAACTTGAGACAACATCTCTGCTTGTTCAGGCCTCCACCCTAAGGAGTTTATTTGTCATATAACAATATTGACTCTAGGATCAGGCTCCAACTGCTAAGGACACGTCTCTTTAATGTATATGAAACACTTCTTTCATATTTGGCTAAATTAGATCCTAAATTCAGATATACCTTAAAAAAAAAAAAGAAAGACCCATTTCCAGGCTATTCAAACTCATCAGTATCATTTCACCTCAGTGGGACGTTCTAAATATTTATTCACGTCAAATTCTAAAGAATGATGTTACTGTTGCCTTTAGACATGCATACCATCAAAAAGATCATCATAAAGAAATTGCTTAATTGCTGAATGTTCACACATTTTAAGTTACTTTTCATTCATCTTTCCTTATAAGGCTCATCTCCACCAGAATCTAAAAGGATTTAAAAGTATGGGCCCTCATTCTAGTAAAACAAGAGATTCAAATGATAGTGATACTAGGATTCCCTCCAGCTTAGTATAGGGTATAAAATTTCTGACAACCAGGAAGAAATAATAAATTGTGCTATAAAACAAATGCAGAGAACTAAACATAAAATTCTAAAGCTTTAGGTTCCTTCAAAATGGAGAAGCATAGAAATTTGAACACTTAAATGACAACTTTTTTTTTTTAAGATTTATTTATTTATGCATTCAAGAGCTGGGGTGTAGGCCAGAGGTACAGGGGGTGAGAAGATTCACCAGAGAGAGTGGGGAGCAGAACAGGAAGATCGACTGAAACACACTGCTGAGGGGCGAAGCGGCCGAGGCAGGAGAGGTCTGCTGCGCCATGTGGGAAGCTCCCTGGCCCGGGCATTGAACTCATGCTTCAGTGGCTGCTGATAGCTTCACAGTGCTGATACTGAGCCCATTACACCACCAGGGAGGCCCTGAACAAAAGCTTTTAACCCGATGTCTATGATCCTGCAAATGGTTCCTATTATTTGAAATAATTGTAAATTCATGAGTGCATATGTATGTGCATGTGTATTTTTTTCCTTCAGAGAATACAGATTTATTTGACTAATCTCATTACCTTTAAGACTGAAAGGGTATATTCTTAGTTATTATGCTCAATAAGACCTATACTGACACTTTCCCAGAAAAATTGGGAAGTAGTCCCTTTATTCATCAGCAAAATAGCAAATTACACTACTGTACCAGGGAATTTGCCTTTTAATTATTTCAACCTAAGTGCCACATGAGTATTCATTTAAGGCAATTGATTTTTATATAATCAGATGTATTCTCCAAGTGTCTGGCTATAAATCAGGAAGTTGTTAAAATCATTCAAATACTTTTAAGCCTCTTCCCTAGTCCTAAACTCTCTCACCTGCATTTGACAGTGGATATTGCCTTGTGCTTTGCAGTTGTCACTAAACATGGATCCAAGGGCAAGTCTAGCACTGTTTTGCATATCCTCACACTTTTCTGATTCTTTCTGTGCTTTAATAACACCGCACCTTCCTAAATAAATGAGCATTATCAGGGTTTGGTGCTGAGCCTTCTGCTCTACACTTTCGCACAAGAAACACATCTAATTGTAGAACTTCAAATAAAACCTATCAGTGGCTGAATCACAGCCTCTGATCCATGTCACAATCCAAAATTTTAGGACCAGGAGCCTTGGTCTATGTGAGACATAAATCTGCCCCTTCTTCACTAACTTGGAGAAGCAGCATAACTAAGACTAAAGATGAACGAAACTATTCAAGTCTATAGTATTAAGACATCTACATGAAGAACAGTTTTGAAATGATTGGCATACATAAAGTTTATGTGCTTGTTACATAAGTATTTATAAGGTATAAGAGAAGTTTATGTTTTTAAAAATCTGCATATTTGTGACTGAATTTAAAAATGACTAGAATTATTTTAATTTGAAAAATATATTTGACTATTTGTAATGTTTACATGGCCAAGAGAACTCAAATTACCATTCAGTAACTTTATTTATGATAGTTAGAAAAACTGCTAAAGTTCTCAGATATGTTTTGCTAGTTATGTTGATAAATATGCCCTATTAGGCATTTTGAACATTTAAGAGAATTAGATACACTTGTATTAAATTTGTAAACATAGTTAAAAATGTTAACATACTGAAAAAAATTTCATTAACAGAGTTTGTAAAGAGGCTATTTAATCTATAGAAACATTATCCATTTAATTTAGGTGACTTTAATCTGTTGAAATTTATTTTAATTAAACATCAAGAAATAGCTAAAGGGGGCCTTCCTGGTGGTGCAAGGGGTTAAATATCAGCACTATGAAGCAATCCGTAGCCACTGCAGCATGAGTTCAATCCCCAGCCAGGGAGTTTCCCACCTGGCACAGCAGACCTCTCCTGCCTCACCCACTTCTCCCCTCAGCAGTGTATTTCAGTCGATCCGCCTGTTCTGCTCGATTAGGACCCGAAATCCTAATAAACTCCTTCAAATGGCATTCAAGTTCACAGAAAAATAGCCCTCAAACCCCTTTCCAGCCCTATGGTCTGCTAGTTTCAGATGGAACTCAATCCAGCAAGGCCAGTCTAATTAAATATCCAACAAACCTACATTGCAAAGTCTGTCTCACTGTCACCATCTGAAAAATTTGCTTTCCACTATTAATTTACATAAATTAGTACATTATAATCTCTACTTTCTCTGAAACACATCAACAATTGATGTCCATATCACTCATCTGTTATTTATTGCATGCTATTCTAGTGTGGATGATTCATTTTTAGCATAGTTCTATCTTCAGTTCAGTGGTTCTTCAGCTTGTAAGTAATCTTCAGGTAGGAACAATGACTTCAAATTATGTGTGTTTTCCACATGGTATAGTTTATCATTCTAAATTGAAATTATATATGTATGTGTCTGGCTACCTCAGTAACTGACCCTATCTTTTTCATCCTCATCTCGCTAATGCCTAGCATCAGACTTGCAACATAAATAACTTCAAAGGCTATTTGGTGAAGGGGTGAATGATTGAAAATGAAATGCAGAACATATACTGGGTAACCAATAATTGCTAGTTAATATTACTGTAAGTCTCTAAATTTTACCCCCCAAATAGGAAATTGTCTACTATAAAATCTGATTGAATAAAAATCTCTAAAATTATGATACAAATGTATAGTTTTTATGCAACTGGGCCTGTTGTAAGGCTCAATGGTACCCTTGCTTGGTGTGACTTACCAAACATGATTTTAAAATAACACATTTTAAAATCCTACTCAAGAAAAAAGCGAATCAAAAATGTCTGTCTAGGGCCTCCCTGATGGCGCAGCGGTTGAGCGCTGCGCTGTGGAGCTGTCGGCAGCGGTGATGCGAGTTCGACGCCCGGCCGAGGAGATTCCCACATGGTGCGGCAGACCTCGCCTGCCTCGCCTGCTGCTCCCCTCAGCAGTGTATTTCTGATCTGCCTGTTCTGCTCCCCACTCTGTCTCTGGTGAGCCCTCTCGCCGCCCCATGCCTCTGGCCTGTACCCCAGCTTGTATGTATAAATAAATCAATCTTTAAAAAAAAAAAAAGAAAATGTCTGTCTAGTGAAAGTCTATTTCTACAGCAGTGGGAAGATCCCTGCTAATGAGACTGATCATATGACACACTGTTAAAGTAATAAGGTTTAATAGCATACAAGAAAACCCCCACACCCACCTGTGTCAAAGCATACTTGTTCTATCTATATACAAAGTCCAAGACAGACATGCCAGAGGGGCTACACCACTAATGTGTGTATAGGCTGTATTCTCATAATTACTTTCTCTCTGCCATACCTTACCCATTGAGACAAACACTGGGTTTTTACTGACACTAAATTAAACACGGGAGTACAATATTATAATTATAGTATTATTACAATTAATTATAACTAAACATTTTCTTAATTACCATGTGTCATGGGATGAATTGTATCCCCCCCAAAATTCACTTTAAAATACTAACCCCTAAGACCACAGAACCTGACTATATTAGAAATAAGAGTCTTTAAAATGGCTATCGGGGCCTCCCTGGTACCACGGGGGTTAAAGTCAGCACTGTGAAGCTAGCACCAACCACCAGGACATGCGTTTGAGCCCCGGCCAGGGAGCTAACTCACATGGCACAGCAGACCTCTCCTGTCTCGCCCACTGTTCCCCTCAGCAGTGTACTTCAGTAGATCTGCCCCCCTCTGTCTCTGATGAATCCTCTCATCCCCTGCACCTCTAGCCTACACCCCAGTTCTTATATGTATAAATAAATAAAAATGAAAGTGGCTATTGTGTTGAGAATAATTAATTGAGATGAACCCTAATCCATGATGAGTGTTCTTCTAGGAAGAGGACATTAGGACACAGAACACATATGGAAGAGTTCTTGTATGTAAATTTTAAATACATGAAGACATAAGGAGCAGCCCAAAAGAGGTCTCGGGAGAAATCAAACTTGTAGATACCTTGATTTCAGACTTCCAGCATCCAGCACTGTGAGAAAATTAGTTGCTGTTGTGTAAGCCACCCAGTCTGTAGTACTTTGTTACATATGACTTACCAAAGTGATCTAAGGCACTAAGTACTTTCTCATTTAGTTCATTAACGTCTCACTTAATACCCCAAACAGTCAAGTATGGTAATTGCATCCCCACTTTACAGTTAGAGAAACCAAAGTTTCAGAGATGTTAAATGATATCTCAGACTTCAACCAGCCATCCAACACCTGCATGTGGTACTCAGACTGGAATCTTATGACCTTCAATCCTGCCCAATAGGTGATGGTCTAGAGGATACCCAGACTTTGGTACCAACATTTCCTAAACTAGTTGCAGTACCTTAAAAATATTATTATTTTTTAACATATTTTTTTCATCTGTACCATAAGGGAATCAAAATGAATATTCTAAAGGCTGAACAGACTAAGTAAGCATCTATATAAAAACTCTTTCCAGTTTTAAAAGCTTAGCTCAAATCACTGTTTTCAAACTTCCAATTGAATTATCTCCATAAACTCATACAGAATTAAGAAAATTCAATATTTGGGAATCCTTTAATATTTTGCTCACAAGAATTATTTTATCTTAAAAATATGAGATAATATAAACAATATCAGTTATATCTTCAAAACTATTTTATCAAAACTATACATACTTGAGAAACTTGAAATAGTATTTCAAAAATTTGTTTTTATAAGGTTTGCATCCCATTAGTTTATTTTCTGTTTGACTTCTTCCATTGTGAGTTTTTATGGATTACATGCAGATTCAGGAGCAAAATTTAAGATTAAATTTTTGCTATAGAAAATATGAGATCAGTCTTAAAATTTTGAGTTATTAATTAACCTTGAGTGAAAAAGGGTAGTTGCAAACATTAGTTTCTAAGCTTGAAGAATGAAATAAGTGACTTTCCACTCGCCTAGCAATAAAGTTTACTATGAAATGAGAGAATATCTGTGGAATACCTCTGAACTCTTTGGAGGGAAATTGCTGCCTATATTCAACTGCAAGGTAATTAACAAAACCTCCTAGAATCAGGGTATCTATTTTCAAAAACTTCCTCAGTTTTGAAATATCACGTGAGTTCTTGATTTATATTTTGCCATACCCATAATAAATGTACATTTTGTTTAAGAGGAATAGGGAAGTGTATCATGGAAAATAACTTGTCCCACAATGGAGGATAGCTGCTTACATGGCTGTCGAGTTTAAAATTGTGAATTATCGCCTGTGTATTTTCAACTAAATGAAGGCAATCTGCCCACAAGGGAAAAAAAATCTACAAACCACAAACTCCATCCAATCATCTAAAGACAAATCAGCCTTCAGGCAAATCAAATGTCTTCATTTACAGCTTACCTGGATTTGGCACTTTGCCAATCTTTTCCAGATCTCCTAACAATATATTTTTATCAGTAAGATATAAATTGTTAAAATATGCAAACTTAAATTTATACCTTTTGCACATTGTTTTATGAGCTGGGATCCCTGTAGCTCAGAAAAAGCTTGGGAAAAGGAAAGTTCCTTCCGAGTTACAACATGTGAATACAGGATTAGTGGGTGGGATTGGAGTGTTCTCTGGTGCATAAATAGAGGCTGGAGCTCAGCTAGCACACTCGGAAGCTTGGACTGCATTGAGGCTGCCTGGCTCGCCAGATAGGTGGGTGGGGAAATCCAGGTAAGCTCCTAACAATAGCACTAGAATAGTTCACTTGTTAGAGTGAGCTTTGGCCTCTGATTACTGTGTTAAGTTACAGGCAATCAATAGACAGAGAAGTACAAGGGAGTTCCAGGGGCAAAGTGAGACTTGGAGAGAGAATAATGGCATTTCCCCCAGAACTTATTGGGACCTTTCTTTGGCCAGAGCTGGCAGAGTTCTGTGTTCCCGGGCTGGTACAGGTAATGCATTTTGGAAATTAGAGGATTAAGAGTTAAGGATAAGGAGTTCTCAAGGTTGGCACAGGTCCAGAGTCTTCTATCTCAGTCACTGTGCCCTGGTTGCCATTTAAGCCTCTGCTTCTCTCCCCCTGGTTAAAATCAAGGCCTGTTGGGCTGTGAAACCTTGGTTTAGATTGCTGCTTAGAATTGCAATTCAGAAAATTATAGCAAAAATTGTTTTCTTTGTAATGATATCTGTGTTGCTTCTTCAGTCTTTTAAATTCATGAGATAGGTTGTAAAAGAAGAAATCTTACTGCTTTCCTGAAGCATTTATGAACAAGGAGCTGGAATTTTCTGCAAGTTCATTGTTTGGCCATGATAACATGGAGAGAAAGCACAGGGGTGTGGGGGGAGAGAATCACCAAATTATCAACATTTTCCGTGGTTAGGATTCTGTTTGTGCATGGTTTATGCAGGAAGTTTGCAGAGCAGTCTATTCACATTATGAAAACTCAATAGACTAAATCTCAGAAATCAGCCCAGAGTAGGATGTTTGCCCAGCAGGAGTTACCTTACATTTCCTTAAGACATCCTGCCATAAAACATGTGTACTATATATACCTATCAATAGCCCCAACCTTTAAGTCATGAAGCAATTGCAATTGCCACCTGCACAGTAAGAATTATCTATGAGCTAATATATAAATGAAATGCTTTATCACCAGTTTACTATTATTTTTCTAACATACATGATGCTGCTACTATAAATAAAATACAAAGATCAAATATTTGTTGGTAAATTCCAAGTAGCTATTTGGCATGATTATGTTTGTGAATCAACTGATATTCCAAAAGTACAATTATTCTCAGAAAAATGTTCAAGACATTTTTATATTTAAAAAGTTGTCATTGTACTAAGAAGATGAGTGATTACTGACCTGTAGGTAGCTCTAGAGTTGTTTTTGCAGAATGCTAGGATATTGTTATTGCTAGTGGCATTTCCGCATCTTTTTATGAATATAGAAAAAAAAGTGTATCGGGTGCTTTTGGCTTATATTGTTTTTGAGTGAAAAAATTTGTGGCTACATATTATGATTTGGATAATAGTGTGATGCAGTTATCATCTGAATTGGAACATTAGTAACAGCTAACATTTAGCAAAACTTCCCACTCAACTATCAGAATATGAGAAACTTTCCCCCTGAAAAATAGTAGGCATTGATAGTCCACTCTATTTCCTTTGCCGAGTTTGATTTAACTTACAACTCACACCAATATTAGTTAGATATGTCATTTTAAGTAATTTCAGTCTTTGTCTTTATGAATCCCAAGTCACCAGCTTTGTATTTTGTGGTTACCAGATAACTATGATTTGCTAGTGCAACTTACTTTGCTAGCAAGTTTACTCTCTTGCTGTCTCATACAACTTACAGATAAGCCATTCACTTTCCTGTTCCTGGGAACCTCCTTCACAGTATTGTGACTTTTCCTGAAGAATTAACTCAGCAATATTGGAAAGAAGTTCTTACAAAAAGATACAGACAGGGCTGCTTACTTTGTGTTATGTGTCCCATAGGATATTTCTGGGCACTAAGTGCATGCCTACAACCACTGGCCTCTAAAAGACCCACATAAAATCAAAGAGTTGTTTGAAAAGAACTTGCATTTGATGTATTTTAGTCAATTCGGAGCAATACGGAGAGTCTGAGTAGACATTACACTAGGGAGAAAGCTGAGTGAGTGTAACTCTTCAGTTAAGTGAAAAGTTGGCATGTTCTACATGAAATAAGAAATCATTTCACTCAGATCTCATTCTTCAATGGTGGTGTCCTCATTTTGACAAAAGGTTAAAGAAGGTTTCAGGATGGAAAAATGGGACTCAGAATTGCAAAATGGCAAGATCTAAAATAAAAACCTTGATTCTGTATCCATCTCATAAATCTTCATCTCTCAGATTCTTCCTCAATAATATGAGGCATGGGGGGAGGGAGTGGGAAAAGAGGAAGTCCCCTAATGTGACTTCCAGTACAATATTTTTTAATATAACATTTAAATGTAAATGTCCTTAACTGTCAGAGTATATTTGTCTACTTATTTTCTTAAAATATATATCTCTATTTCAATATTGTAGATTTCTATGGAGACCTAAGCCGGTATGTTCATAGCTATATGGGTCTATATATAGCACTAAATCACTATTCATAATATGTATTCTTAGGAAAATTCTATGGACGGTAATATTTACTCGAATCATATATTCAATATTAACTAAGCCTCAGTTCCTTTTGTATGCCTCAGTTGTAATATAAGCTAAAGGTTGCTAATTCCTTCTTGTTTTATTTACCTACATTTTGCTTATCTGTTTTCCATATCAGACTTGCCATGGAGAAGATTTCAGTGTCAACATTCTTGCTTCTTGTGGCCCTCTCCTACACTCTGGCCAAAGATGCCACAGTCAAACCAGGAGCGAAAAAGGACTCAAAGGACTCTCGCCCCAAACTGCCCCAGACCCTCTCCAGAGGTAGGAGTTAGCCTTAGTTTCCAACATTGCTTAAACAGGAAGCCAAACATATTTTTGTATGTGTTCCTTCTTGATTTATCAGTTTATAATTATTTCTACTTTCTCCATAGTAAAGAGTATATATCTATCCTGGTCTTGACCATTGCTTTTAAACCATTTTCAACCATTGCTTTTCAACAGCCTTGAGTCTAAAATTACATTGTTTTAAATATACTGTTTATTTTGTTCTAGGTTGGGGTGATCAACTCATCTGGACTCAGACATATGAAGAAGCTTTATACAAATCCAAGACAAGGTAAAGCTGGGTTATACAGGATCTCTCAAAGCTCTCAAGAGCACCATCTAGTGATAATTAGCTATACATAAAATCCTACTCATTAAAAATCACCCAACCTTTCTTTATCTCTTAAAGCAACAAACCCTTGATGATTATTCATCACTTGGATGAATGCCCACACAGTCAAGGTAACTTGCTCTCTATATAATTGCCTTTATAGGTTTTTAGCTTTAGGCCAGGGTCCAAGTGACTCATCTTTATATTTTTAGCATCTAACACAGTTGAGTAAGAGTATTTTATGTAGTAATACTATTTTAAAGTAGCTTCAAATATCTCTACATTTTGTGTTAATTATTGGTGCATATTTTGAAGACATGCTCTAGAATTCATTCTTGACTTCTTGCTTTCTCTTACGTCCTACATCCAGTACATTAGCAAATACCACTGTCTTTCACTTCAAAATACATCCTAAAGTCAGTATTAGTTTCATGTCCTGCAACTGCACAAACACAAAGGGCTCAGAGCTTTGAAGGTCCCCAGGCTTGATTTAAACCTCTGCTGCCACTGTATTAAAATTCTTAATAACTTTTGAACAAAGGATTCCATATTTTTATTTTGTTCTGGGCCCCATATATTATGGAGGTTCTGTTCATAACCAGTAATTTCCTATTGACTCATTGCTTCTGCCAGTCCAAACCAAGATCACATCTTGTCTAGACTACTGCAACACCCAGCTGCCTGGTCACCCTATAACCAGTTACCCAGATAGAAGCCAGAATGAGACTGTTGAACTTAAGTCAGTTCCTATTACTCAGGTTCTCAAAGGACTTCTCAACACAGGTAAAATTAAATCCATATCCTGACCAGGTCCTATAAGAGTGAATATTATCTCATCTCTCTCTTTCCATCCTTCCCACTCTGTTTACTCTACTCCACCTAGCTTGGCCTTTGTGCTTTTCCTCAAACATTTGAGCTCATTACTGCTTCAGTGTTATTCCTTTTACAGTCCCCTCTGCTTAGAATGACTCACCCCCAAAATCTTAGAGTGGATTACTCTCACATTAACATCACTTTTCCAGAGAGATCTACTCTGACCAACCCACAACTCTTAAACTGCTTCTCTTGCTTTATTTTTCTGCAAAGCACTTATCCCTATCTATATTAGGTATTTGTTTACTTATTTATGGTCTATTTCCTACATAAGCATATAAGCGCTATGAAGAAAGCACGTTGCTTTTTTTTCCCATTAGTCTATTCGCAGTGCACAAAACAGTGCATACACGTAGTACCCACTCAATAAATATGGTTGGAGAAAACAAATGGATAGATGAATGAACAAATGAGCATATTATAAGAAGCAAAGGTAGTCAGTTACCTAGATATTGCTTCACTAATCATCTGCTAAATTGGGAAAGTAAAATATTATATTAAAAATACAATTCAACTTAAAATGTAGCAGAAAACGATGATTTTAACTGGTAATGAGATGGATGCCTAATGATTTTTCTTTACATTGTAGCCTTAAAGAAAGTGTTTGCTGAAAACAAAGAAATCCAGAAATTGGCAGAGCAGTTTGTCCTCCTCAATCTAGTTGTAAGTTTACTTTTCACCATCAGTAACATTTCTCTATGGAACATTATGTGAAATGGAAGATTCATTTTTCCCATAAATATCAGTCATACTGCATGAACTACAATCTGTCCCCAATACCTCATTTCAGAGATTGGAGATAACAAATATATATTTTATTTTATTAATAATCTATCTTAAATGTCTTTTAATTTATTTAGTAATTTATAATGTTTGATTACCTGAAACATACTCTCCTGGCGTTAGGTTTTTGTCTGTTGCTGTAATCATTAGGTTTTTGTCTGTAGCTGTAATCATTAGGTTTTTGTATTTTGCAAATTACTTTCTGCTCCTATAGCCCTGGTTGCTCCACATCCATTCTTAATCCTTGTTCTGATCTACCTAGAAAAGACAACTTATTGGCCACCCCGATCTAATCACGCAACTTGTGCTTTAGCTTCATAAATTCCCACCTATGTCACCATTTCCACCGCTTTGAGTTCAGCGCTCTCTCTCTCTCTCTCTCCCTTGCTCTCCTCCCCACCCCCACCAACAGGTTGACAGGTTGGCTTTGGCAAAGTGCACAAGTAGTTCTTCCTCATTTCCCTTCCATGGACTCCTCTTCCTCCTTCTACCTCTTAATGGTAGTGTCTTGGTGACTCTACTTGACCTGATCCTCTTTTTACATTTTAATTTCTCCATGGACAACTTCATCTACACTGCCTTTAATCAACACCTACACACTGATGATCCCCACATATTACCCAAACACAGCTTCCAACTTTTGCATACAATAGAGTTCTAGATACCCCATAATTACCTTACACTCAGTATATTTAACGTGAATTAATCATTTTGGCCCAGTCCTTTCAAATTACTCTTCTTTCTCTATTTTATCGAAAGTGTTATTCTAGGTTGGAATCTCCTCCACACCTTTAACAGTCAAGAAGTCCTAACTTCTAAATATTCTTGCTATTATTTCCCTATAGACTGAGGATTACCTATTTTAGTGCACATTTTTTTAAATTTTACCTACTTTATGGCAGTATTGCTGAATGACTCCCTGCCTACAAGACCGTAAAGATAACTTTAAAGACCAAATTGAGATCATGGTTCCTCTTCTAACATGCTCCACTGGCTTTTCTCTATGCACAAATACAAACACGATGGACATTGAACAAGGACACTCATGCTCCAGCCCCGAAGCAGCTTGAGTATCTTCTAGCACCACCACCCCTTATTTAAGTCCTCCCCAAACACTGGGTCATACCAGGTATTATGTCCTTTGCACAGGCTGTTCCTCCCTGCCTAGAGCCATATTCTTTCCCATGTAACTCACCCCTATTCATTTTTTAGATTCCCCCCTTTCTTCAGAAAGTGCTAGAGCACCCACTGGATACTCAATACTCACTTTCCTGCCAATAGACTTTGCATTCATTAAAGATAAGTGCTATGAGTAATTAAATTAAGAAAACTGTAACTTTAAAAATTGGATAGATGTATCTTCAAGAAAATCTTGTGTATTTCTGGACTCCTCCAAAAATGAATTCTGATTTTTTTCATTAATCTATTTCTCCCTCCCTCATCCAAGATTTCTTCCCAAACACTTTAAATGCTTCGTCTCTCTTATTGATAACACATTTGTTTATCATATACATTCAGCTCTTTACGTGTTGATTCTGCTCTTATTATTTCATGCTTGTCTATTCATCTGCATCATAAGCTTTGTTGAAGAGTCGTGCCATACAATATCTTAACGTGTCTAGCCCAGGAAGGGACACAGTTTTTTTATCAACAGCTTGAAAATAACTGAAGAATAAACCAACTAAAACTGCCTTTTTTTTTTTTAATTTTAGTATGAAACAACTGATAAACACCTTTCTCCTGATGGCCAATATGTCCCCAGGATTATGTTTATCGGTAAGTAAAAGTGAGAGAGAGATGAAACAGACCTTACACATCTCACAATCACCACCCCATCTCTCCCTGTCCTCCCGCCCCCCATCAGCAATTCCACGCAGGCCAGTGTCACTTTAAAGCTCTAGCAGGAGGTATAACATTCCTTTAAGTTCCACAACTTCTGTGAGTTTTTATTTCATCACCTGCCACACATACCGCTGCAGAGGAAGTACTCCTACCAGCTACTGAAATGCAGTGAGGGCGCAGCCAGACCTCTGGGGTCACTTCACAGAACTCGGGCCATCTTCGCACCTTCCGCCTACGAACCAGCCGTGAGGCACCAGCCCTCCCAGCTCAGTGCTTCTCCGTGCAGGCTGCATATTATAACCACCTGGAAGATTTTGTAAATGAAGCCGTCCCCATCATAGCTCAAAACAATTAAATCAGAATCCCTAGGCGGGTCAATATTTTTGTAAAGCTCACCAGGTGGTTCCAGTACAAGTCAGGAACCGGTGAGAGGGGGAAAGGCTTTTCTCATGTTAATTTATTACCGGAGAGGCCCTGTGTTTGCGTCCTCAGCGCCACAAAGAAGTATCTTCGCTCTTAAGCCCTTGTTGAACAAATATATGTCTACTTCTTGTAATTTATGTTCGTTGGTCCTAGTCCAACGTTCTCAAGTGACAGATTATCTGCTCAAGTATCACTCTCAGGCTCTCCACACTTGCAGATGGTTCTCACAGAAGCTTTATTAGTTTTCAGGACATGTACCTAAGGCACCTTCAATCAGCCCTCTCAAGGCAAGGATTTAAACTTCTGTGTATCCCAGTAACTCCCTTTTGGATACACCTTACTTTTAAAATAGAATTCCCCACCCCTCAGTAATTGATAACATCAAGTTAAATATAAAACATGAAAAAATGGATTTAAACCAAGGAATATGCATATACATAAAGGTTGATTCCTGAATTTCTAAAATGTAAACAACTATTTCTAAAATGCAGCTGGTTAACAATAAAATAATGGGGGGGGGGCTATACTACATGCCTATGAACCATTGCTGTTCATAGAGGCTTCTGTTTTTTTCTTTTTTCTTTTTGTTTTTGTTTTCGTTTTTAAAAATCTCTGGTTTTGAAAAACTGGCATTGGATGTCAGGTTCTAATTATCTAGGAAACACCTTTCAGTAATAATACAAATGTCTCAAAAGTTTTAAGGTAATTCTTAATATCAATTGCCAATGTTTTCACCAAAAAACAAACAAAAAAACCACCAACAATATATTTTATCCCATTTTCAGGTTGCTATACTAGGACAACTGGGTTCATAACCTTTTCCTCAAATAGCACATGCAGCTGTTGATGCTGCAGCTCCCCTGGGGTCCTGATAGCAAGGGTAGACTGCAGAATAGACGCAGAGAACAGAACTTGGTCTGGTGGGACACACACTTAGTTCCTTCCATAGGATGTGGGTAACACATAGACTTCATCGGAAAAGAGGTTACTTGGAAACTCAGCGTTCCATTGTCTTTGCCTTGTAGACCCATCCCTAACCGTTAGAGCCGACATCACTGGAAGATATTCCAACCGTCTTTATGCTTATGAACCTTCAGATGCAGCTCTATGTAAGTGTTACTGCCTTTGTACATCTCTATTGCTGTCCTGCTGGGAGTAGACACTACTTGGTGAGGAGAAAGCTCTGCTCAGAGACAGAGACCCCTTTGACCCTAACTATCCTTGTGTCCTCAAGCAAATCACTTTCACTCTGAGACTCATTTAAAAAATCTCAAGTGAAGATGATTTAGATTAGGTATCTTTTTCTCCTGGAGGTGTCTATGACATAGTATCTGCTTTAGACAGATTAGACACATTCACAACTCCTCCACAGAATTGAGTGCAATAGTAGTTAAACAATTGCAGTAACAGTAGTAATCTACATGCTCTGTTAAACATTTCTTTTCGAAACAACAACAGTGAAATGATGTGGCCCAGCTTGTTGAAATTGAATTCAAGTTCAATTTTAAAGATCAGCAGGAAAAATAGTTTGAACTAGTTGCCAAGATACTCAGTTCCCCTGGGGATGTGGTAAAATGGAAAAGAAAGTTAGAGACGCAAGGCAGGTGATATGCTTCGATAGGAGACTATACCTAGTGTGACATCTAATTAGTACTTCTGGGAAGAAAATTGGGTTTTGACCCAAGAACCCATTTTACCCTACTATTGACTGCCTACAACTATTCTGCCCAATGTGTTAGCCATTACCCACATGTAGGTTTTTTTTTATATATTAAATTGAAATAAGAATTTAAAATTCAGTTTTACAAACACACTAACCACATTTCAAGTTGTCAATTGATAGGCAGTGATTATTTCTCATTATTATAGAAATTTCTATTGGACAACATTGACCCACAACATTATGTTGGGATTTTCCTGGTCCATTAGCAATGTTTCCAGTGGGTTCTGGGAAGATAAGAAGGAGTACATTCCAAGTATTGGTCATTCTTGAGATAATACTATATATCTTAATACTTTGGACTCCAAAGGGAGGTATCCTATACAGGTAATATCACAGTGCCTTGTAGAAAAGGCATTTAATAAATATTGCAAGAGAACTCATAAAGCCATTGCATATCATTTTAGAAGTTTTTATAAGATATTAAGTTCTCACCTCTGATAAAATAGCACCCCATTAAACAATGAATAGAGTACCTGAGTTTGTGGGCGTTACTGCATCTATTAATGTAATTCTTGGTGGCATCTTGACACTCACTCTCTTTCCCCTTTAGTGCTGGACAACATGAAGAAAGCTCTCAAGTTTCTGAAGACTGAATTGTAGAGAAAAAACAGTATCTGCAAACTCTTTCCTCTGTTAGTCCTTGAGATATGGAAGCAGAGATTTTAGAAGACATTGGATAATGAAGCACTGGTGGACATACAGAATAGATTATGGTCTAATGTTACGATGGCTCCTTTAAAAAAAAAAATTGGTTCCAAGTATGAAAATAATATATATACTAACATAGTGAGCCATGATTTTTTAAAAAATAAATCCTTTTTGGGGTGTTCAAATTGTTATTTTCCCAACTTGGTCTTTCACAGAAATGCTATTTGGTTCATTTACCAAATAAGCCTTTTGGATGCACACAATACTCACAAAAGAGGGGGCAAGACAAAATTATTTCATGCAATAAGACAAAGTTTGTATCTCACCTCGCCATAATTTCTCACTGGCTGACTTAAAGTAGACGTGAACTTAATAAAAATATCATGTGTTTCAGGACATGCTTTAATATGAAAGAATATGCAGAAAGGCAGCACAAGAAAATGAGGCACCCACTTCAAAGCAGCCCCTCCCCTTCCTGGCCAGAAACTTCTGTGCAGGCACTTTAATTCCATAATTTAGATTTATGTTTTACCCAAGTAAATGCTCTCAGAGAAAAGAGCTCTGGCAGGTAGCTTTCTTCTTCATAAGACTTATTTAGTGAAAAGGTCATCCAAAGAGCATCTGTATCCCCCAAACCCCTAAAGAAATCCTGTAAATTTATTTTCAAATAGATTTTATCTCTTATCATATTAGAGTTGGAATATCTGACCTGGAATGAATACAGTTAACCTGGTCCCATCTTCTTCATCAAACTGTAACTGGTTGGGAGAAGAGCAAAGGGCTGTATTATATCAATGGCATAGAAGTTAGAGGTCCCTACATGTCTTTGGAAATGTTCAGAAAAGGTATGGATTCAGACAGTGGCTCTTTATTCTTTTAACTCTTAATTCTGAGAATTAGAAGAATGTGTTAATTTCTTCTTTACATATTTAACCCTGCACTCATTGTTATACGATTCCTTTCTTACCCAGTTCCCAGAGTGGTCTAGTTCAATGTTTTGAATATTGATTGCTTGTCTTGATTAAAGTTTGAGAGAGGGGAGATAGATTGTTTTCTGAATAGATCCTTTGGAATTAACAACCTTTCCAGGGCAAGAAAATCTATTTAACATACTTTTCGCTTCCTTAGTACTGTCAAATAGCTATGAACTAGTAGGTTCTGAGCATATATTATTGACTTAATGATATATAAATCCTCAGTAAAAACAGCAATTGAGGAAATGTGCTTATCATAAGTAGGTACCTGACATGGTTAAAAGGGTAAAATCGACCATTTAGAAAGCTCTCTGAGGGATAAAGCGAGGAGAAAATTTTTCACTTTTATAAACAAACACATTGAATGACAACTTTTAAGCTATTCACGTTTTCTCTATAGTAAAACAAAATATTATTTTAATTGTGCTGATGTGAAATAAGGTTAAGTCCTTAAAATTTATTGAATGAAAAAACATTAACAATATATAATTTTAAAAATACATAAATCTCCAGGAAGTCAAATGTTAAGGTTGCCAGGAGAATGAGTGTCCCTTAGAAAAGTGTTAGAAATAGAGCAACATTATAAAAAAACATTAACCTTGATCCAATCTCTTTTACTTCTGAGAATATGTCCTAAGGAAATCATTCAAGAGGAAGAGTTCTGTGAAGATGCCAACTGCAACACTATTTAAAACAAATCTAAAAATGAAAATTGGCAACCACCAAATACAATGGTTTATTGACACAAAGTGCTCTATGTTGCCATCTATAAAAGCAATGCAAGTTATGGAGAAATAGAAAGAAATATGGAAAATAATTTAAGAATTGGTAACTATGGGAACTATGTACATACACATAGAGAGTATTATTTCCAAAGTAAATTAAAAAGGTTGGGGATTTGGTAGATACGTAAACTGCTGCAGCCACTATGAAAAACAACGACTGTTACTCAAAAAACTAAACGCAGAACTACTCTCTGATCCAATATTCCAGTTCTGCATGTGTGCCCAAAACACCTGAAAGCTGGGAAAAGATATTTAAACACTCATATTCATAATAGCACTACTGATAATATTCAGGAGGCAGAAGAACCCAAACATCTATCGAGAGATGAGTGGCTAAACAAAATGTGGCAGATACCTACAATGGAATATTATTCAGCTTGAAAAAGGAAGGAAATTCTGACACATAATACAATATGGAAGAACCCTGAAGAGATGATGCTAAGTGAAATAAACCAGTTACAAGACAGACACTGTATGATTCCATTTATATGAAGCAGACACATCACAGAAAAGTAGAATGGTGGGTGCCAGAAGTTGAATAGAGGTGGGGATGGGGATTATCTTTTAACAGGAATGGAGTTTTGGTTTGGTAAGAAAAAAACTTCCAGAAATGGTGCAATGGTGGTTAATGGTTGTGCAACAATGTGAATGTACTGAATGCACTAAATTATACATTTAGAAATAGTTAAAGTGATAAAACTTTTTACCATGCAATTTAAAAAAAAAAACTTGTTTTAGCACTTTTATCTGAGGCCCCACAAAATAGGGAGGAAAGAGAGAAACTAACTTTTAAAAATCTTGGTAACAAAATCATATGTAAACTCACTGACATGAATTACAAATATGCCTCTCAAACCATTTTTACCTGTTTTAGAATTACAGCTTTCCTCAATGATCATTTATGGCTGTCTGTTTTGGTTGTTTGTTTTCTGCATTCAGTAATCTTACATAGCTACCAAGGTCTTTATCTTTAGCAATCACTGGTGAGAATGGAGAATAGAACAATCTCCATGGCAAGAATCAGACTTTCTTCAGGGCCTCACCAAAGAGGCTGACTTCAAAATCCAAGTAGTCAACCTGACCTAAAAGGCCACTTGTCAAGTTGTGACCTGATCAACCTGTGAAAAGCAAGATGATGGAGTCAGCAAACAAGGTTTTACCCTCCAAGTGATGTCTCTGGTCTCCTTTCTCACAAATATTTTAACGCACAGGTAACTCCCTCAGGCCCTCATTTGAACTTGAATTCCAAAAGTTGGTTTTCTGAGGAAAGTAGATGAGAAAGGGCCTGGTGCATAGTAGGAGAGTCTGGTTTTTGCCCACTGTCAATTATTAGGAGGCATTTCAATGACTGTTATTACCTGGTTGTGACCTGACATTCAGGAAAAACTTTACCATGAAGAGCTGTATTTTCTTTTCTCTTTCACTCCCTTTCTCTCTGGTGGGGTGAAGTACACTGCTGATTGTTGAAGGATAGGCCTTCCCAGGCATTCCTAAGCTGTCACTTGGCACAATGATTATTTCAAGTTTAGCTCAACTGAGACCCTGTAGGCTCACAGAAATTTTTACCACTCCCTTAACAACCAAACAGGATGAAATTTGGACATTTAACCAAGAACTGAGGGCTATTATCAGAAATAACCTTTTTATTAGATAAATGACAAGGCAAACATCTAATTACAAATCATGTGACCTTCATCATGTGAGTTCTCCTCTCCTTGAAGTTCTAGACCTTTACCCCATTTTGGTTTTTGCTCAGGATATATATTGTCATTTTGTCCAACTGGTTTTAAAATTCACATCTGGGCCTCCCTGGTGGCACAGCGGATTAAAGCGCAGCTGTGGAGCTGTTGGCAGTTGTGATGTGAGTTCGACCCACCGCTGGGAAGATTCCCAATGGCACAGCAGACCTCTCCCGCCTCGCCTGCTGCTCCCCTCAGCAGTGTATTTCTGTCAGTCTGCCTGTTCTGGTCTGCTCCCACTCTGTCTCTGGTGAAACCTCTCACAGCCCCATACCTCTGGCCTGCACACCGGCTTGTATGCATAAAATAAATTAAAAAAAATAAAAAATAAAAATAAAAATATAAAATTCACATCCATATGTAATTAAATTTGTTCTTTTCTACTAATCTCTCTGATGTTGATTTGATTGCTTGACCAGCTGAGAACATTCCAGAGAGGTAGTGGGAAATTCCTTTCCAACCCTACGATATTCCCCTAATAGTTATGACATTCACCAGTGATGCATATTGTACTTCACCTGGAATTGAGAACATGGTAGAAAGAGTAGCTGCTACATCAAACACACTAAGTACAGAACAGCTTGATACAAATTCCCTCACTTAGCCAGAGCCCTGAAAAAGTTAAGTTCTGAACTTTATTATCACTTCTAATAAGACAACATGCAAATTATCATACTTGTACAACCACGATGCTTAAAAGTATTTTTACCTATAAAATACTCTGTAAAAAACGTGATTCTTTTTTCCTACCTACCAAAAAGTGAAATAGCTTCATGTATTCACTCAGAGCATGTTCAAAGAATGAATAAACTTAAGAAGGGCTAAGCAAATATTTAGAAAACTTGTAAGAGGATTCTGGCTTAAGGAAACTAAGAACTAAAAGCCACACTTCTGGTTTCTTTTCTCTCTCTGAAAGGTTCCATTCAGCAGCATGTTACTGAAGTTGAATATGCAGAACTGGTTTTCATACCAGACTCATTCCTGCTTAGATAACCAGGATCTGAGATGAATTCATGCTACATGAGCTCAGATTCTAGAAATAATAATCTACCAGTTTTTCCTTTGTGTTAGCATTATATTCTCTAAAATTTTTCTTTGAACATCAAAGGCGACTAAGTAAATATTCTAAGAAACATTCTTTTAAATGGAATGTGTACACAGGGAGTAAAAGAAATGTTTTAAAAGTGGCACAGTTTCTCTTTTAAAACAAATCCTAAATTTAGAAGGAAAAGGTTCTAAGGTACAAGTTTGTTTTACAGCCATCTGTTGTAACTTGAGGACCCTGATCTGATGCTAATCCTCTCTGAGCCCATGTGTTTGTGGCAGCATTTCTGTGCAGCCAACCAGTGGCCCTTCCTGTAATCCTGGGGTCAGCCTGACTTCTGCAGGCTCATCATTCAGGACTCAGGGCAGCCTATTCAGAGGCCTTTCCAGTGGGCATTATAATACACTGCATAATGTATCTCTGCACCCAGACACAAGGAAAGATCACAGGAGACCTCCTAAAAGAGACTAGAAAAATTAACACCTTCAGGTCTTCGTGAGAACAGAAAGCCCAGAGTAACTGGTAAGGTATGCTCTTGGTGTTTGAAAATGTATTATTTCTTGAGTGACTGTCAGGTACTACCTGCTCTTATAGTCCTATAGTTTGGTAGCCTTGAAGATTCGTGTTTCCCAGGCCTTGACTTCTAACCCATGCTATGGGTTGATTCTCTCTGGAGTAGTCTTTGCTATATAAAAAATATTTGTACCAAGGAAAAAATACTCTATTAGGAGATTCCAGAAGCTCATGCAAGGTTCAAAATACAACAAAGCAAAAAAAATTTAAGACAAAATTTCCTAAAGGAAGACAGCTTAGTCTGAACATGTCATTAACAATCTCAGCTTCATACGTCCTTCACGTGTCACTAACAATCTCAGCTTAGGGTCCAAGTGGGAACACGTTAGGGTCGCC
This sequence comes from Scalopus aquaticus, assembly GCA_004024925.1. Classification (NCBI taxonomy): domain Eukaryota; kingdom Metazoa; phylum Chordata; class Mammalia; order Eulipotyphla; family Talpidae; genus Scalopus; species Scalopus aquaticus. Next base: position 80,370 of record PVIJ01002427.1, on the reverse strand, counting down.
CAGAGCTCAATGTGCGACTGAAGGTGTAGGAAATGATACCCTACTCCTTTGCGTTCTTCTCAAGATGAATAAGCAATCAAATCAGCATCAGATTATCAGGAGAAAAGAAAAAATAATTGGAGAATCTACATGGATGGAAACTCTTAACATAAATGGGGCAAAAAGAGGGTATTTATCCTGGCCTGAAGAATGGGGTAGAGGCCTGAGCTTCAAGGAGGGGAGGGAGGTTCTCGTGATGAAAGGACCACACGCTGGGTAAATCATGTTTGCTCTGCCATAAAAATAGGTTCTCCAATAGTAAGGTTATTTCTGGAGATAAGCTGAAATATGAGTAATGTTATCAAATTTCATTCTTTCTGGTAGTTAATGGAGTAGTAAAAGTTTTCCTGAACCTGCAGGACCGTGACTAACCTCAGCTCAAAATAATCCTCATGCCAAAGTGACACATCTTGGGAGGCCCATCCATCAGTATACATGCTAATAAACTTCATTTTTTTCTCTTGTTAATCCTATTTTTATTACAGGTGATTTCAGTTAATAACTTAGAAGAGCAGAGGGAAATTATTATTATTTTTCTTCCCCTACATCATCATGGAAATTACATTATGGGAATTCAGTTTCTAGGACTACTAGCCTGGCTTTCAGTCATGGAAATAATATATTCATAAAATGCTCAAATTTTATAAATCAACCATTCACCACCTTTTTTGGTTAAAGCCCACCAGACAACTACCAATAAAATACAATATACCACATAAAATGCAAGACAAGAAATCAGTTATTTTTAATAACTGGAAAGAATGAGTGACCTCACTTTTAAAAACCTTTCTCACCATGAAGAATATATTAAACACTGAAACATTTCAAGAATGGATTTTGGATAACCACCAGTAGATATTAGTGCTAGAAGTTCATTTCCAGGACTTGATTTTACACTAAAATAGCATTACTTAGCTTTAATTAAACCAATGAGAACCTAAGGCAAAAAGAATTTCATTTCACTTAATTTATCAATTCTTCAATTACTTTCTTTTAATTCAAACAATTATACACAAAGAAAGGTCCCATTCTTTAATTTTTAAACATAATATACAGAGTCACAATACTATTTCAATTTCAATTATGGGAAATCACATTCAAATATGTTTGGATTTGACAAGTTGATATTACAATACTGAGAAATTTCATGAAAAAGGCATTTAACAATTTGTAAGATAATCAAATATCTTTTTGCTACGTGGGCCAATGCATTAATAGTAAGTTGTTTAAAAATTCAGTCTTTTGGACTTCAAATTACTATAAAAGAATATCAAGATATAGAGATATACTTTCTGAATTTGTTAAACTCATTCCATTTTGAAAGCTAAAGGCAAATGGTATACATCAGAACATTTCATGAGGCCAACTCTCCTTTGCACTTACCTGTAAAAGTCAAAAAATGAAGCCACACTTTCATGACATATCTACTTCTAGAATACATTAATATAACTGTAATCATAAAAGACTACTATAACTAAATTATCACTTTTATAGTAACAATTTTCACCACAATACAGCTTTCCTATAAAGATAAAAAAAAAATGGGAATCTGGTTTTCCTTTATTGAAGGTAACATAATAGAATCTTGTATTTTCTGGCTTTAATAAACTTCAACTCTTTTTTCCAGTAGGAACTATCTACACAGCAGAGCGCTACAATTAATTATTCCAGTGAGATGTATATTTAGATTCACAATATGATCAACACAATAGTGCCATACAAAGTTTTTCTGCAGGTAAAAATGCTAAGAAAAGCCACAGTGGACAGTGCCAGACACTGTGAATACAGTAGATTACAGGTACCACTGAGGTTCAGAGGAGACCACATTTTCAAATTTGTTTCAGCAATGGAAAAAGAAAAACATTTAGAGAAACATAAGAGTAAAAATATATACTTCCACTGTCAATAATGTGATTTTTCAGATACTGTTTCCTTAAACAGGCAAATTAGCTTAACTTTAAAGTCAGAGAAAATGATCAAGATCAGGATATGAAAGATATTCCTTGTTTCCTCATCAAAGGAATGCACTAGGATTAGCGCGAGGATCTTTCTGGTTCCGGTATCGGTAGGTCAGCCAAACACCTAGGATCTGGAATAGAAAGACAGAGAGAAGAAAAAGAAAGTTAACAGCTGTGTATATAAAGTTTATCAATAAAACAACTCAGAAGCCTTGAAAGCACTCTGTACTGTTTGTTCAAAGAGGAAGAGATTACTTTTCCTTTTAAAAGGTAGTAAGTAACCCAAATGAGAGGCCCTAAGAAAAACTAACTTGAACACTGAGGTAGACTCAAGAATGGCGCTCTAAGGATGTCCACATCATAACCCTCAGAACCTGCAAATATGTCACCTTTCATGGTAACAGAGATTTTGCAGATGTGCTTGAACTTAAGATCTTCATACAAGAAGATTATCTGCTGCCTCCCTGGTGGCTCAAGGGGTTAAGTCTCAGCACTATGAAGCTATCAGCAGCCACTGCAGCACAGGTTCAAGTTCCATCCAGCCAGGGAGCTGACCCACATGACACAGCAGACCTCTCCTGTCTCACCTCCTGCTCCTCTCAGCAACGTGTTTCAGTCACTGCCTGTTCTGCTCCCCACTCTGTCTCTGGTGAATCCTCTCATGCCCCACACCTCTGACCTACACCCCAGCTCTTCTATGCATAAATAAATAAAAATAAATCTTTAAAAATAATCTTTCCATTTTACCTATGATAGGAAATTATCCCTACAAATGCACTCCTTCAACTTCTGAGGTTCTGAGAAACTGAGAAAAATTTTTCTTAAATGAGAGTTTACCACACAAACTTACTGGCCAGAAAATAGCAGGTTATATAAAATGTCCAGGTGGTTTTCAAGAGGAGATGATACATAAAATATAGAGAATTCCATAAAAGACACTTATAAATCTAAGACTTATAAATTCACTTTTAATAAATTGATATTTTAAAAATTAGCAGTGCAGGGGTTAATGGACAGAGTATTTTTAGGGCAGTGAATATATTCTGTTTGATACCATCATGATGGACACATGTAAATATTTATCAGCCAACCCACAAAATATACAACACCAAGAGTGAACACTAATGCACACTATGGACTTTGGGCAATGATGACGTGTCAACATGTGTTCATTAACTGTAACAAATGTATCACCCTGCTGAGTAATAATGATAATGGGGATGGCTAGGTATTTGTGGGGCAAGGAGAATAAAGAAAATCTCTGTACCTTTCAGTGTTGCTGTGAACCTAAAACAGCTCTTTAAAGAAGTCCTTTTACTAAATGGCCAACAGGTACATGAAAAAATGTTCAACATCACTTATAATCAAGGAAATGCAAATCAAAACCACAATGAGATACCACCTCACCCCTGTGAGGATGGCACACATTAAAAATACAGGCAATAACAAATGCTGGAAAGGAAGTGGAGAAAAATGAACTCTTCTACACTGCTGGTGGGAATGCGAACTGGTCCAACCACGATGGAAAGCTGTATGGCGATTCCTCAAACTGCTAAACATGGAACTTCCATACGACCCAGCAATACCACTTTTGGGAATCTACCCAAAGGACACAAAAACACTAATTCAAAAGGAGACATGCACCTGTATGTTCATTGCGGCACTGTTCACAAGAGCAAAGGTATGGAAGCAACCCAGATGTCCAAAAATAGATGATTGGATCAAGAAGATGGGGTACATATACACAATGGAATACTATTCAGCATCCAAAGAAGAAAAACACATGCAATTTGCAGCGAGATGGATGGAATTAGAGGGGATCATACTCAGCGAAACAAGCCAGAAAGAAAGAGAAAAATATCGAATGGTTTCACTTAAAACAAGACTATAAGGAAACCAAATAGGAGAGAGACACTCGGTGGGGAGGGCAGGTGGGGGGGTGAGGGGAGGGAGGTTAAGGGCACAAAATGGAGTAGAAAACAACACAAGGGACCATGGAGATGGATCACGGGTGAATTGGTGGTGGGTTACCCAAGGGGAATACAAAATGTAAAAGATATAAATAGCAATAAAAAAATTTAAAAATAAAAAAAGAAGTCCTTTTATAAGAAAGAACTTTAAACTTTTTTTAAAAAAGGCAAAACTAAAGGCAGTACAATCTGATGCAAAGAAAATGGAACAGCTCAAAAGAACTAAATTCTCAAAATAAACTCCAGATATAAAAAGAAACCATTTGTCAAAATGTTGATAACTCTTGAGTCTAGCTAACAGGGTATATATAGAGATTGCTCATTCCAGTTTTGCTCCAGCTAGATTTCTAACTTTTTGTAACAACGACAACAAAAAAATTATGTTTTAAAAAGAAAGGAAGGATACACAGAAATGTTTTCAAGCTGTATATGAATGTTCTTGAATCAAAGTCACAATCAACACACGAGAACTCTTTCATAAGAAAAGTGAAATGAAAAATGCACAAAGTAAGGAAGAATGTCCGTAGAAACTCTTTAAAAACTGAACACTAAGTTTGACCTTTATCTCCACTTTGCTGATAATACTCAAGTATGGATTTTTTTATTCTTGAAGGTAAAAAAATGAATTAGAAAACACACACATATATATAATGTGTTCTATATTAATCATACATTATATACTATATTGTACACAAAATAATATATACATTGTTTACAAGATATTGTATACATGAATGCATAATATAATCCATACATGTATATGTTACATATACACAATGGAAATAAGAGAAAAAGTCTAACATGGTGACTATATATAGTTGATAATATTGCATTGTACAACTGAAATATGCTAAAAGAGTAGAACTTAAATTTTCTCACCAAAAAAATAATTAAACAGGGGCCTCCCTGGTGCCACAAGGGGTTAAGTCTCAGCCAATGAAGCTGTCCCCAGCCACTGCAGCACAAGTTCGATTCCCAGCCAAGAAGATTCCCACATGGTGCAGCAGATCTCTCCTGCCTCGCCTGCTGCTCTCCTCAGTAGATCCGCCTGTTCTGCTCCCCACACTGTCTCTGGTGAATCCTCTCACCACCCCCCCACACCTCTGGCCTGCACCCCAGCTCTTGTATGCATAAATAAATTTAAAAAAATAAGTAAACATGTGGCAACATTTTAACTACATGAGGGGAAGGGATTCTTTCACAATGTATTTAAATACAGGATCATCAAGATGCACACTTAAAATATCATAATTTTGTCATTTATACCTCAAAAAAATTGAAAAAAAAAATTTTTTTAAAGATTTATTTGTCTATACATACAAGCTGGGGTACAGGCCAGAGGCGTGGGGTGGCAAGAGGGTTCACCAGAGACAGAGTGGGGAGCAGAACAGGCAGATCAGAAATACACTGCTGAGGGGAGCAGTGGGTGAGGCAGGAGAGGTCTGCCGCACCATGTGGGATTCTCCCTGGCTGGGCGTCGAACTCGCATCGCGCTGCCAACAGCTCCACAGTGCAGCGCTCAGCCACTGCACCACCAGGGAAGCCCAATAAAATTGAAAATTACATAAATATATGTACCTATAGATGTATATGTATATACATTTATATAAATATGTATATATGTATGTATATCTATATAGGTACATATACATCTACATATGAAATCAACTCGATAAACCATTTAGGAAAAAGGTGATAGAATTCAGTGACAAGCAGGGGCCTCCATGGTGGCCTAGGGGTTAAGTCTCAGCGCTATCACCTGGTGGGCTTGAGTTCTCCCTGGCCAAGGAGCTAACCCACATAGGGTGCAGCAGACCTCTCCTGTCTCACCCACTGCTCCCCTTAGCAGTGTATTTCAGTAGATCCATTTGTCTACTCCCCATCCTCTCACACCTCCCCCCATACCTCTGGCCTACCCCAGTTCTTCTATGCAAACAAACAAAAAAGAACTACATGACAAGTAAACAACACTATAAATGTTTTTAAGCAATAAAAATGTTAAGAAAATGCCAAAGAAATTGACAACAAAATAAAGAAGTCAATTAGAGTGAGGAATGAAAGAAAGTGGGAGCAAGGGAGGTAAAGGAGGAAATAAAGGGGAGTGGGCAACCTTCTTATGCACCTGAATTTCTAATACTCCCACCCTCATACAGTCAACCTTGTACCACCACTACTTCTTACCTATTCTAAGCCGAGATCCCCTTGTTATTTTCATACAAATTCCCCATTTACGCGTACTCTATTTTAATTTAATACATGTAATCCAGAGGGTCTCAATTAAACTAAGAGTGAGCAACTCACGAAAGAAGAAAAACAAATGGTCAAAAACCAGGAATACATGGTCAAATTCACTAATCAATCACATCTTCAAAAGAGCAAAGAGAAGTATAATATTATCTGTATCTGTCAAACTGACAAACATTTTGGGCAAATATTTTTAAAAGTAAAAATATTTAGCATTTGTGGTTGAAATTAAAATGTGACAGAATCTTCCTAGAATGCAATTTAGCAATATCTATCAGAAAACCTTTACAATGTTTCTATACTAAGTCATCTTTTACCTAAGGAGATGTATTCAAAGGGGAAAAAAAAAAACAACTAGCGAATATAGATTTTAAAATTACGTATAATAAAGATAGAAAAATGTCTAAAAATCTAAACACTTTAAATTTCAACCCCATAAAAACACTTAAATTTTTCTGATTTTAAAGATGCATCTTCACTCCTACAAAAGCCTACCCTATACTTATATAGTTTTATACTCAATCTTATTTAATAACATTATTATACATATACTATTTGATTATCTGTTAAAACAGAAGTGTGACAATGGTATCTAACCATGGCAGTAACAGAGAGCTTACCATTTCTTTTAATAGGGCATAATATGGTGACTTAAATATCAGGAATTTATTAATGGGTATAGAATGACAGTACCAGGTGAAATACTACCAATTTTACATGTACTAACTCCTTTAATCATCACAACAATCCTGTGCAATAGAGACATTATTCCTGGTTTTAAAGATAAGGACACAGAAGCCCAGAAAGGTTAAGTAACTTGCCCAAGTTCACACAGTTAATAAGCAGTAAACCTATGTTTTTAAACCAGACAGTGCATTTCTTGACTATTTGCTGTATTTCCTAATTTAATGAGTTCATTATTGAAGAAAATGATGGTCCAAAAATTTATAAATAATAAACATTTTGTGTCCATTTTACATAGTTATAGTAACTATAAAAAATAAGGTACTGTAAGTGGAATTTATGAATTAAGAAAAAAATTTAATTTTGATACATATTGCCAACTTAGATGCATTCAAAAAAAAAGATCCACAATTATTGAGAATTTTAACAGACAATGAGGAAAGGCTCAGCATTCCTCAAAAATTATTAGATATGTGCATGGTTTTGCTTACAGATATATGCATTATACACAAATGCTTTAATTAATAATAAGTATACTAATATAGTCTAAAATATCTAGGTAACAAATTAAAAACAGTTGTTCCTTATAGATTTTGGTGGCTAGGAACAAAGGGGGTTGGGAGATAGTGTTGCAAGGCAATTTTTCAAAGCATACCTTTATATGTATGTATGAGTGTGAATCACTCATTAACATATAAATTATACATTAACATAGAAATTAACATAGAAATATAAAACCATGTGATTGTCCTATTTATTCCAAATTTAAATTTAAAATTATAATTTATCATACAGGGCCTCCCTGGTGGCATAAGGGATTAAGTCTCAGCACTATGAAGCTATCGGCAGCCACTGCAGCATGAGTTCAATCCCCGGCCAGGGAGCTAACCCACATGGCACAGCAGAGCTCTCCTTGTCTCACCTGCTGCTCCCCTCAGCAGTGTATTTCAGTAGATCTTCCTGTTTTGCTCCTCACTCTGCCTCTGGGGAATCCTTTCACCACAACCCCCCAAAGTGGTACCTCTGGCCTGCACCCCAGCTCTTGTATGCATAAATAAATAAATCTTTAAAAAGAACAACAAGAATCCCTATGACAAAGGAGGAAATGCATTGACTTGAGCTTTGTGCACATACCTCTGTAAAGCTGAAGAAGAGGCCAATGCCACCAACAAATCTCAAAACCTCTCCAGCATATCTTCCTATTATCGGCGCACACGGTGAGCACAGGTGGCTGCTTTTAACACAACTCTGCATCAATTAAAAAAAAAAAGATCTTTGATTTCAAAATACATTCATAAAGAACAGATAAAAACCAGGTTCACATAAAAATGATTGTCTGGGGATTTTACGTATAACTACAGGGCATTGGTCATTTAAGAGTGTCCAAAATTATAAAATGGTTCCCAAAATTCCTATCCCCAGAGCATAGTTAGGAAACAAAGCAGCTTCAAGAAGTTGAGAGTCAATCAGCAAAAAACAGTTCTTTAGTCCTACAACCATAGGAGTTGAATCTGCCAACAGCCATTGAACTTCATGGAGGATTCCAAGACTCAAATGAGACTGCAGTCTCAACCAACACTTATCTCATCCCATGGGATCTGAGTAGAGGGCCCAGCTAAGCCATACCCAGACTCCTGACCTACAGAAACTGAGATAATAAGTGGGTATTGTTTTAAGTCACTGAATTTATGACAATGTCACGTAGTAATGGATAACTTAACACCCTTATGAGGAAATCATCCCACAATAATCTCCATGGAGGAGACGTCCAGTTCAGGGCTCAGAGAGATGGTAATAGGAGTTTCCCCAAAATATGAACACAAGTGAATCTTCTAGAACAGAACTTCCTGACTCCATCCTCATTTAGGGTCAAGTTGTAAAGTGGAGGTCGGTACTCTAGCCTGCTATGGCAGGAGGACTCCAGTCACTAATTCAGCTCCCAAACAGAAAGGGCACCCAGTTGTGATGGGGAAGAAGGGAGAGAGATAAGAGGGTAGGTCAGTCCTTCACCTTGGAAATGAGTTGGGATTAAAAAGCAAAATTTCATAGAGACCCTTCTCCTCCTACCAACCTGATAGGCTTCAAAACCAAGATATTTACATTCTCTGAATCTCTAAAACTAATCTACTATTATTTTTCTTTCACAACTTGCATTAGAAGGAAACTGAATAGGAAAGAATTAAGGGCAAAGAACCAACAGCATTTGTGTGTACCCGTACCCAGGAATATCAGTACTATCAGGTGTAGATATTTGAGAACAGGCAGATGATATAATAGTATACATAAAATATAATGTATTCTATGTGAAACATTTGAAAATACATTTCAGCATCAGAAAGTTCCTATCTTCCATGTCATCCATGGACGGACATCCACACATGTCCAAAAAAAATTATATACTCTTTACTTACAGCCGGACAGGAGTCATTTGTGTTAAAACTTCGAAACCCGCAGCAGTTTAAGTTTCTCTGAATATCATCTCGAGCACTTGCTGTATTGTTCCAACCAACTTCCAGAAGCTGACCCTAGAAAATGCATTTAATGTATATTTAAAATGTGTCATAACTGCATAAAATATATAAAGTTAAAGCCTACAACTTTCAGTACTGAGTGTATTCTTTATAACATCATTAAAACTTTTCAATGGCTTATACCTCAATCTGCAACAAAATTTGAGGCACTATTTCTATGCTAAAAATGAAGTCTTAAATTGCACAGGCAATTTAAAAGAATCACTTGGTTCAAAGGCATATTTCTTAGAATGTAACAAGACAAATTTTCCACTGCCCCATAACAGAGATCCATATTCCTCTAGAAACTAGAATCTGAAAACTATAATTGCTAGGCTGGGCCTGGAAGTAATATGAAGTAAATGCTTCACAGCATGGTGGTGGGGAAAGACTGGGTAGTGATCTTTTAGTGACAGTGCTTTTTACCCAATGAGGGCAAAATCCTGTATAAAGGATTAAAAAAATAGCAACAACCAATGGTTTTTTAGGGTTGCAATCAGTCACCTAATGCAATGAGAAGCAAAAGATTTTAGCTATATAAAATGAAATGGCATTCTGAGCAAGAAGAAATTATTTCATATTGCAATTATTTGTTCCCCTTTAATCCCACATATACTTTGTGGTATAATAAAGTAGAAAAAATTCTCTGCTTACCTGTTGCTCCTGGTTCAGGGCTAAACAAGCACAAGATACAGAAAACTGAACAAGAAATACAAGTAGGAGAATAATCATGTACTGAGAATTAAAGTTAAGGATATATCTAAATGCTCTTAAAACAACATGAAACTGAGATAATGACAACTTGAGAATGCACTAGAGGAAATTCACCTTATAGACAAATAGAAAAATGATAGAGAAAATTTCAAAAATATACACACAATTATTTCAACAGTACATTGCAAATATAACTTCATATAAAAAGATACTTATGATGACAATTATTTAACTATTTTGCCTAATTTCATTTAGAGTAAAACAAAAAACCTTACATATATGCAACAGGAAACAAGTAAAACCTATATAAGCTTTCTTTATATAATAAGCTGAAAGCCAGGCATAGTCGCTGAGTGCTAAGGCATCACATCAATCTCATATATTGTCTAAAACATATTACTAAAATTCTCAAATATCCCTATGTTGGAAAGAGCTTAGAGGTCACTAAATCAGTTCAGTGTAATTCTAAATTGACAAATACATCAACAGGACACTCGTGAACTTGCAGATTACATTCATGATGCAGACCAGGAGAAAGCAGGAATACATAGACATACAATAACTTCATCCTAAGAAATGTTCCTAGTGTTAGCTGAACAATAACAGGACTTCCTAGAAGTTGCTGCTTGCCACTTAATTTTCCAAGGATAATTTTAGTTGTTATTATCAAAAGAGTAATCAATAACTGTTATGAACAAAAGCAGTTGGAGTAATATTCCCGCTTTTTAAATAAAAAGGATACAAAAAACAGCAACACCTGATGGTGTTTCACGGCTCCAATCAGTCCCACTAAGGCGATGAGGAACAAGAAGATGCCCACCGCGATGACCACACCCACCACACGGAGACTGGAAATCAGCCCGAAGCCAATGCCCCACGCAGCAATGCCAATTAGCAACAGACTAACCAACTGCAAAATAATCAGAAAGGGCGGAGACCGGCAGGGGAGAAGGGAGGCAGGGAGAAAAGAGAGAGGAAAAATGTCCATTTATACAGTGTCAAAACAATTGTCAGACATTGACTTAAATATTTTACAACTGATTCTGATAGTACTATTGATAGAATGCACATAAGATCTCAAAAGTACTACCATTTTAACAAATTATATTAATCCTCAATCATGCTTTAAAAAAACTTACAGTATATACACATATGTTGATTTTTTATGATGTATACCTAAAACTCATATAATAGTGTTATGACAATTAAAATGTTTTGAATTAAAAAACTTACAATAATCTATAAAGTTATTATGGTGCCTCAGATGTCATCTAGTTTATTAAGCCAGAATGACTGTTAATTAAGCTTTGGAAATAATAACATATAGAACTCCTAGACTCAAAATATCTCAATCCAACACATTGATATCTTCACACAGAAATCATTTATATTGCCTTCAAAGTCAAGTACAATTGGGCTCTAAACTCTTCGTCATCCCCCAACTAAACTAAATTAATTTCTCTCTGAACATCTCTGTTCCTGGAGGAACACTCACTTTCTGTTTCCAAGCCTGTCTCTTCTAGGAGACTGAGAGCAACTGGGGAATTAAGACCCCCATCTTTTCACCTGCCTGCATTCTAGAACCTATCACAGAACTTGCTCTGGAAACACTAAAATTTCTCATGGAATTGCTGCCAAAGTGCCCTGCATGAGATGCCATTTTCTATTCTATTTTTATATATATGTATGCATGTATGTATGAATGCATATATAAATTCTGCTCTCATATATATGAATCTAAATATTACACATTTGATATGTAATATATGCCTTATATAATACATATTACATGTATATTAAGTATATATTAAAATCCATACATGGCTATATATGTATGTATGTATGCACATGTACATATACACAGAAAGAAATACCATTAAAACTTCCAAGATGAAAAGAGTCTAAGAGACTTTAGCTATTTATGGAAAATGGTATTCTGAGCAAGAAGAAATTTTTTCCTATTCTATCATTTTATTTATATACTTATAGGACAAAACCAAGTGCAGTTACATGCCTTGAAATTGATCACCACCAATTAAACTCAATATTACAATGATTTCCTTAAAATAACAAATAAGCCTCATGAGATATAAAGGTTATAATTAACTGACAGATGATACAGCTTACACATATATCGGGGGTGTCATGGAGCAGAAAGGAAATAGCATTAGCAATTCAACACAGAATCACTCCTGGTGCAAGCTGACAGTGTAATACCCAGTTGCAAGGAATCAAAATATGTAAAATATATTTTCCAGCATCATTTTAAAGTCTAATAAACATTGTTCAGAAATATAAATAAGCCCCCACCAATATGTATTTTTTTTACTCAAATGTGTAATTTTTCATGGATGTAATTGTGAAAGTTTATTAGACACAAATTATAAATGTCTTGGTATATAAAACTTTTAGCACATATAGAAATACAACTAAAACTGCTAAATCTGGCAAATACAACATCTATTTGTATTTTTATCCACTTACTATAAAGAAGCAAACTTGAGGATGAAAGAAACCATCTTTAGCATGATAGAAAAATATGGACATGGTGTTCTCCACTGCAGTTAGGGAACACAGAAAGCCTTTGTTTTCAGAGGAAGAAGCAGAGGGAAAAAAATTCTCACAATTTTTGCCACCCAGAAATACGCCTAGTTCTGTTTTTTTCAACTGCCCCATATCAGCAGGTTCATTTGCTTCTGTCTTATTTTTGTCATCTCACAATCTTCTCACAATTTCCATGTGGGAGTGAGAAAAAGCCCTCTGTCCTTTCACAAGTGAGCTTATTTCTGACTTGGTGGAATCCAAATATAAAACATTTCTTTTCACAAAGTATAAAAGACAGAAGCCTGAAGGAGGTGCAAAGGAAGAATGGTGAGATGCAGGACCAGGAGACAGCTAAGCTGTGCATCCCTACTACCCTGGGGTGCCAAATCCTGAAGATGGTCCACATTTACAACACATCAGAATCAGTCTGTGATCACCAGAGAAACAGAACCAATGGGATATATATATTCAGAGAGAATTTATTTTAAGGAATAAGTTCATAATATTGTGGGGACTAGCAAATTCAAACTTTGTAAGACAGATTGGAAACTCAGGCAGATTTCCATCTTGTTTTTATTGAAGTAACATTGCTTTATAATAGTATGGATATACCACATTAAGTTCACCAGTAAGATTTCGATTCTATCCTTCACCATACAACTGACCCCTCTCACCCTACAGTTCTGTCTCCCTTCTCCCTTCTTTCTGTTAACTTCTTCTGTTGGTCTTATGTTCTAAAAGTTTGTTTTATTTTGCTTTGTTTCTTTATGTATCAGATATGAGTGAAACCACATTGTTGATCTTTCTCAGTCTGACTTATTTTGCATGCTGTAAATGCCAGGAGTTCACCTTTTTTTTATAGCTAAGTAGTATTTCACTGCATTATACACACATCTTTTTTTCTATAATGTAGTTTTTAGGCAGGATTCTTTTTTTTTTTTTAAGGAAACCTAGTTTTGTTTTAGAGGCTTTCATCTGACTGGATAACACCCACCCACACTACGAAGGGTATTCTGCTTACCTTTGCCTACTAAGTTTAAAAATTAATCACATCTAAAACATATTTTTTAAAAAAAAATATTTATTTATTTATGCATACAAGCTGAGGTGTAGGCCAGGGTGAGAGGATTCACCAGAGACAGAATGGGGAGCAGAACAGGCAGATCGACTGAAGTACACTGCTAAGGGGAGAGGCAGGAAAGGCAGGAGAGGTCTGCTGTGGGTAGCTCCCTGGCCGGGTATTGAACTAGTGCTGCAGTGGCTCTGGATAGCTTCATAGTGCTACGCTTAACCCACTGTACCACCAGGGAAGCCCACATCTAAAAAATATCTTGACACACAAAATTAACCATCATATTTGCCAACTTCAAGTACTGGGTGTCTATTTCCTAATTCAATTAAATTCGGGGATAGAATCATCAGTCTATTGTATTTGTTTATTTGAGCCTTAGAGCCAGAAATACCAGAACATGATTAATAGGATGCATAAAAGTCTTCTAACACCATAGTTTCAAGAATCTCTTATTTTAATCATACCTAATTCTTCTTTTGTTAATGAAATTCTTACCACAAGTGAAATATTCATCAAGAAATGGTTGGTGCCCACTATACACTGAAAGCCAGAGATAAGATATCCCTACTGGAACAAAGGTAGTCAAACTTTCTCTGTAGAGGCCCAGATATTTACCATCTGGCTTTTGTGGGTCACATGGTCTGCCACAATTACTCAACTCCAGTTAGATCACAAAAGCAGCAAATGAGAATATATAAACAAAGGAGCAGAACTGTGTCCCAACACAGCTCCACTTAGAGATTCTAAAATTTAAGTTCATATACTCTTCCTGTGTAATAAAATACTACTCTTCCTTTCTTTTCATCCATTTAAAAACAGAAAACCATTCTGAGCAAGCAGGCTATACAAAAATGGGCAGCGGAACAGCTGCAGCCCTTAGGCTGCAATTTGCCGACCTCTCTAAAGTCAGTGTAAGAGAGAATGGAAATTTTCAAAGGACAAATAATTGCTGTATCAGAGATTTTTGTAAGGTGTGTCAGAGAATAGAACAATAATTTTTCAAAAAATCCAGATAAACAGGCCAGTTCAGGGGCCTCCCTTGTGGCGCAGGGGGTTAAGCGCAGCACTGTGAAGCTGTCGGCTGCAGCGCAAGTTCGCGAGTTCGCTATCGGGTAGCCACTAGCCAGGGAGATTCCCACATGGAGCAGCAGACTTCTCCTGCCTCGCCTGCTGCTCCCCTCAGCAGTGTATTTCAGTTGATCTGCTTCTTCTGCTCCCCACTCTATCTCTGGTGAATCCTCTCACCACCCCAGGCATACACCCCAGCTTGTATGCATAAATAAAAATAAATAAATAAACAAACAAACAAACTTAAAAACTGCAAAGAAGGAGTAAAAGAGGAGGAATAGGCTGAAAAAAAATAACTGGGAATATTACCTCGTAGAGCAAAAGAATGAATTTATGGCAAGGGATATATAACTAAATTAAGGGTTAGAAAAGGAGTTTATCCTGGATTACTGGATGGTTTCTAAACGCCAGTGAAAGTATCTTATAAAACAGAGTCAGAGGAAGACTAGAGAGATACACGGAGAGGAAAAGACAATGTAGAGACAGAGGCAGAGAAAAATGCCACAAAAAGCCAAGGAGTGCTGAGGAATCCCAGTAGCCACCAGAAAACTTTCCAGATAAGGAAAAGTTTCTACCCCCAGGACCTCCAGAGTGCATGAGGCTCTATGGACACTGCACTTTCAATCTCTAGGTCTCCAGAACTGTATAAATAAATTTCTCTTGCTTTTAAGTCACCATGTTTTGGGTACTTTGTCACAACAGCCCTAGAAAAATAAAACAGGACAAGTTACACATTGGATTTGGATAAATCAAAAATCTGAATTTTTAAAAAAATAATAATAATAAAAAATAAAAAAAAATCTGACTTTTAGAAAGCTAGCTGGTATTTTACCACCAATGGAATCCTTACCTTGTACCCAGACTGAAGAATTCAGGTATGCTTGTCAAAATCATACCAACAAACCAAATTATTTATAACAGCAGCTTTTCAAAAAGTGACACAGTTGTTCTCTGCTCACTCAGCTGCCAATTTATAGGCTTATTAATAATGAGATACAAAAAAATATTTTTCCTTTGAAAACTAATTCCTACAATTAAAAGGAGGGGGGAGTCCTTTATCACTTCTTCGAATTTCCAGTTCTCAGATTGGGCATTATGCTGTTATTGAAAGCATTATCTAGAATATTCATGATTATCTCTGCTTTGATTTGCTTTCCAAGGGGAGAAAGACGCTGCATCCTTCTATGTAACTCTATCAAGAGCAATTCTCACCAAACTCACTCTGCAGTGTCTCTAATATGTTTTTCCTATTTTTACTACTAGACACCCCTCTGAAAATCACCAAAGAGGGTATATCTCTTTTCTATTGTGGCTTTAACAAATTGTCACAAGCTTAATGGCTTAAAACAACACAAATTTATTCTCTCATAATTCTGGAGATCAGAAGTCCAACACGGATCTTACACAAAGCTAAGATCTGTCAGTAAGGCTGCACTCGTTCTGGTATCTCTAAGGGATAATCTTTGCCCTTTCCAGGTTCTAAAAGTCCCTGGCATTCCTTGACCTTTAGCTTCTTCCTCTATCTTCAAAGTCAGCAGCAAAGCATCTTCAATCTCAGACTACAACTTGCTCGCCTAACACACACCTCCTCCTCCGGCTGTGGCCTTCCTGTCCTATATGGGCCTCTCTGATTGCAGAGGGCTTCCCTGAGCAATCCACAAATAGATTCCCATCTCAAGATACTTAGTCACATCTTCAAAGTCCCATTTACTATGTAAGGTAACATTCACAAATTCTAAGGATTAGAACAAATACCTTTGGGAGGAGACGAATATTATTCAATCTAACAGTGAGGCTCCTGACAACACAGGTAACTGAGTTACCATAGAATCCATACTGCCATAAATACTTTCAAACATTAAAAGAGATGTAACATTTTAAATAAAAACTGAGCACACAGAAACCAGGAGAATTTCACAAGCCTAAAAGGAAGGGAGAACTGAGAGTCAGAACTGTAAGCACACAGCTGATACCATGGGGGCCCAGGAGGGGTACAGCAGGAGTTCCTGGATCAGAATAGTCTCTAAAGGGGTGGGACTAAACCAAGCAGAATTGGGAAGTGGAACTAAGATTTTCACATAGCTAGCACTCCAGAAAGCTGTATTTTCAGGGGTTATAAAAAACCACCTACTACATTCAGAATGACAGCAAAAGTTTTGAGTCTCTTCCCAAAAGCCTTTTGCAAGGAAGAGAAACTCTAATGTCCATATCAGGAGTCTAACTGTACACTACCCAGGCACATGGAAATCTTCAAGCTAAACAATTCAGATAAAAACTGGTCACAAGCAATGACAGCATTTAGGGGAGGAAAACTCACTGAAGAAATCCAAAATGACTCAGGAGCGACACTTCTGAATCCCAGTCCTCACATCATTCCCAAAGATAAAACTTCAAAGGTGGTCAATCAAAAATCACAAATCACATAGAAAAAAAAGATCTACCGTGAGATACAACACACAGAGCAAAAGAAGGATAAGAGCTCCCAGGAACTTAGGGAAACAGAATTAACTGAATGACATGAAAATTAGTATGTTTATGCTTATTTTAAAAATAAAATAAAAACAACATGGAAAAAGCAAAATCATATTTATGAATACAAACTTGACAAAGAGCTAAACAGAGCTAATCCAAAAACAGCAGAAAAAAAAAATACTACAGGAGGCCTCCCTGGTGGCTCAAGGGGTTAAATCTCAGCACTGTGAAGCTATTGCAGCCACTGCAGCACAAGTTCAATCCCAGCCAGCAAGCTGACCCACATGGCACAGCAGACCTCTCCTGTCTCTCCTGCTGCTCCCCTCAGCAGTGTACTTCAGTAGATCTGCCTGTTCTGCTCCCCACTCTGTCTCTGGTAAATCTTCACACCATCCCACACCTCTGGCCTACACCCCATATCCTGTATGCATAAATATATAAGTCTAACAAAAAAAAAAGAAAATATTTGTACACCGTACATCTGAAAAGGGACTGATATCAAAGATCTACAAAGAACTCACACAACTCAACAAAAAGTCAACAAACAAATCCTTCAAAAAAATGGACAGAAGTGCTAAATAGGCACTTCTTTAAAGGAGAAATGCAAATGGCTCATAGGCACATGAAAAAATGTTCATCATCTCTCACCACCAAGAAAATGAAAATCAAAACCACAAATTTACTGTTAATAATGCTGTAATAAAAACTGTAGAGCATATATATATATATATATATATATATATATATATATATATATATATATATATATATATATATAT